>PVJX010012651.1:0-49700 GCA_004027295.1 Dolichotis patagonum
AATTACATACTGACTTCTTGGAAATAGTTGTTCAAATTACAAAGTTAAAACATGTAAAGTAGACATTCAAACAGTGAGACTGTTAACAGCTCTGCTCCACGATCTGACAAAAACAACAATATGGTCATCCATCTTACCCACTCAAATATACATGCAATTATATCAATAGGGTAAAATTAAACACAACAAAACAGAGCAAAGCGGATCACAAGAAAGCAATGTAAGACAAAAATTTCAAAACTAGACAATCGGAGATATTCACTCTCTATCATATTGACTCTTGTTTTCTTCCAAATACTTGTCCATATTGTCACATACAGGGAATTCACATGAAACAACCTAGTATGGAATTGATCTGAGCAGGACGAGGAGGACATTACAGGTCTTCAAGACCAGACATTAGGGAAGCCGTGAATGGCTGTCATAATGTCTCTCATTCTCCTCAAAACAGCTGTAGCCCTTCCTGATCGGCCATAGCATTCAGTCCGTGCGCTCCCCCAGACACAGGGACGACAAAGCCAGTGACAAAAGGTGTGGCCTGGGCCACCCAGTTAGCAGCTTTAGAACAGCCCATAATACTCTCTCACTCCAAATGTGTCAGTGGGTTCTAAGTAAACTTTAAGTGTCTCTCCTTCCTCACTGCTGCCGCTTGTATTATTACAGTGTGTGTGTGCGCGCGCACACGCGTGTGTGCACATATGTTTGTTTCATGGAACTCAGTTTCTTGCAAAGTTCTACCAGAAATCACAAAATCACTCTGTAAATGTGAACTATGCGTCTGCTGTGAGCTAAGCTCTTTGGTAGCTGAGCATTCAGATGAAAAGGAGGAAAAGTGATCTTGACTCTTAAAAACTCTGGCATCAGCCTCAACTCCCTGCTGAAGCCCACCTTTCCAAGCTCAGCTGTCTTCTCCTTCCCTTGAGGGCATGGAGCTCTCTATGTGCTCCTCCGTCTATCACCTCTCATGGAGTTTTACGGGATTTATCAGACATCTCCCCTTCCATGGGACTGTGGGATCCTCAAAGGCAGACAGCCTGTCTGGCTTCCCGTCTATTTTTGTCTGCTGGCACAGAGATGGCACCTGATGGCCCAGTCCTCCAGGGGCTACTGCTACCTGCTGTTCCCATCTTCCTGTTCTCCACCTCTCTGCTCTGCTCAGCACTTTCCCCAGCCCACGCTGGTCCTTTACATTTTTAAACCCAGGACTTCAGTTCCTGTTCACCTCAGCTGTGCTGTTAACATCGTCACTCCCTCCCTCTTCCTGAGACCCTGGCTCACGTGGTGTTTGACACACGGCTCCCAGTTCCTCCTTTATCTCCTTGGCTGCTTCCACTCAATCCTCTTAAATAATGATTCCTTTTTTTCTCTCCATCCTCTAAATGGCAGGTGTCCCAGAGCTTCCCCTCCCCATGTTCACACACTTCCTCAGACCCTTTAAATAGCACCCTATGAGGAAACCTAGAATTCTATCACAGCTGTGCCGTCTTACAAGAAGGCATCACCCCGAGCTCTACAGGCATCAGGACCAACAGTGCCCCTCGTTACGAGAGAGAAGGAGCACCCTTGCTTCCTGTGGCTCATCTGGGTCACGTTTGGTTACTTTTCCTCTCAGATCTGCAAGCACAGACATCCCTGGAGCTCCAAACTCCCATTCCTGAGCGCACTCGTCTCTGACCTCTGGACCCTGGTCTCCATCCTTCGGTTCTTCACGGACACGTACACCTGAGGTGGGGGAAATAGGTGACCGCAGGAAACCCACGGAGAAACCAGGAAGAGGCTGGGGGCAGAATACAGTGGGGCAGAAGCTTTTTAACATCATTCTCTACCGAAAGGACAGCAGGGGACAAAAGCCGGGCTTTTCCGCGTGGCTGCCCAGGCCGCGCCCACTCCTCCACAGCAGTTTCTGCCCTCTGGCAGCAGCGCACTCACTCCAAATTCATCGATTCTTTGAATCAGCCGCCAAAAGCAGAGGTGTTTCCAGCTTAACAGTTACACTGTGTAATTAATCAGTTATAATTATGATATATTATATAATTATTATAATTTTAAAATGTAATGTAATGATAATTGGCCAATTTAATCAAGTTAATTTTATGCTGGGAACTACCTTAGGAGCTTTCAAGAGTGCTGTTTTGTTCAGTCATCACAAAATCCCTATGAAGTAAATGTTCCATTTTACAGGTGGTAAAACTGAGGCTCCAATAAAGAATTTGCTGGAAGGCATATTGCCCTGTGATTCTGTTAGTCAGTATTTTAGTGCCTTTTGTGCAAAGTCCGTGGAATAAAAGTTCAGACACCATCAAATCTCAAGGGGAGAGACTGGTTGAGACTCCTGGCACTTTCTGTGCAGTTCACTCTAGCAGCCAGTATACCTGCCCTATCTCAAGCCATGCCCACTTTGCTCTTCCCTGGCGCCCTGACCCAAAACTTTGGACAGAAGGTACCACATTCTAAGCAAACACAAAAGGAGCACAGCCCTTCACACCCCTTTTTCCCCACCCAGCCTCGAAGACCCTCTTGGCTAGAAAGCCCAGGACACTGGCTTGGTTTGGGGAAGCAAAACTGGACAGATCACCTGTCACCTCCATCTCAGTCCTGTTTTCCCACTGTCGTCACTCAGATACCCCTGAGTTCAAGAGAGAGCCCCTCGGCAGCGCCCAGGCTCCCAGGGGCCCAGTTCCAAGTGCACCCCTCACCCCGCTCTGGCGCATGAGGAAGGCCCCAGAAAAGTGTCTGGCAGAGGCAGAGCTGAACCTCGAGACGCGGAAGCAATACCTTTCCTCCGGAGCTTGGGACTTTTCTTCCTGAAATCCCAGCAGAAGAGCAGCACCAGCGCAGGAAAACCACAGCCCAGGTCCCAGCGCGGCGTCCTGGGGATCCGAGGCATGGCAGCGCCCCACGGGCTCCGCGTCCCCCTAGGGCAACCTGGGGCCTCCGCTCCTCCGCGGGCCGGGAGAGCCGTCCTCACCGACTTCCAGATCAGCACACGCTGCACACACCGGCCGGTTCCCGCCCCGGCTGAACCCCGGGATCTGCCCGCACCTGCTGGGCGCGCCCTCCCGCCCACGCGCTGACACACGGGACGCTCGCTCGGCTTTTAAAGAGTGAACATAAAGCTGTCAAGACCACCAGAAAAATAAGTGCCTCCTTTTACTTAGCAGCTAATTGTCAAGTGCCATTCAGGGGCTGTCTCGGAGGTGGGTTAAAATAAATAAAGAAATCAAGGAACTGTGCACGCGAGCCCTCGGCAGCCCTGGCCCATACATCAACGCGTCTGGCAGGAACACAGAATGTCACTTAGCGTTTATGAAGCCGGCCCACCTTTCCCGGGGAAATGCTTTCAGAGCTGCGCAGGGCTGGGCCAGGCCTTGGGAGGTAATGGTGTGGGGGCGGGTTGCTGGGTACACAGAGGGTCCCCCCCCCATCGACTGAGCCAACCGTACTGCAGCCAGCGCCCAGGTACCCGAGACTGGGACTCGCATGGCAGAGGGTCAGGCGGGCGCAAGGTTAGCAGGAAGCAGCCTGGGGCGGGGCCCGGCTGCCAAGGGGTGTTCAGCCGCCTACCGGCTGCAGGACCGGATTGGAGACTGCATCTACCACATCACCCTCCCCTGCCGTGTGGAATTCACTCCCACGTCCTGGCAGTGTTGCCTGCGCGCGGCTGTGCAAACCTGTGCCCTTTTCTTCACTTCCACTGCCACCGCCTGTGTTCAAGCCACCATCTGTGCCCGCTTGCTTGGATGACCGCTTAAGAGTCACACTGAGTCTCCTGCCTCCGGTCTGATCTTCTGCCTCCAGTCCAAACCATTCTCTACAGAGCAACTAGAATGATCCTATACAAGCTAATTTTGTAGCCTTCTTGCTTGAGCAGCTCCAGCCCTACCTGAGGATGAGGACGAGCATCCTCTGTAAATCTCTGCTGTTACACCTCCTCCTACTCCCACAGGCTATTGTCTTTTCTGCCACAGGACCTTTGCACTTGCTGTTCCCTCTGCTTCAGACACCATTCCTTTTCCCCCTTCTCTAACTGGCAAACCTACGCTGACCCTTCAGAGTTAAACTTAATTGTCATTAAGTCAGGGAATCTTTCCTTGACCTTGACAAAGATTTGTCTTTTCCCACATGGCACCATGTGATTTTCCTTCCTGACACTTTTCAAAGTGGCAACATGGTTTTTCTTGGCTTTTCAAAAACTAATTTCTGTGTCTTCTAATCAATTGTGAGCTCATTAAGGAACTCTGCCTTCTATTTTTGTCTTCTCCTGGCTCGCTTTCTCGCTGTTGTACCCGCAGTGCTGACATGGCCTATGTTACATGCTCAGGAAATTATTGTCAGTAAATGGACAGACCAGAATCTGTCTTGTCGTAAGAGCTGTGGGACAGGAGATGAAGAAATGCGTAAAACAAGTTAAAACTCACCCCCACTGGCTGGGCATGATGCTGTGAATCTGTAATCATAGTGCTCTGAGAGGCTGAAGCAGGAGAATCTTGTTTGAGCCCAGCATGGACAACTGAGCAACTTAGTGAGACCCTGTCTCAAAATTTAAAAATGGGCTGAGGGTGTGGCTAAGTCCAAAGGCCCTGGGTTCAATCCCCAATACTACAAAAAATTATATATATCACTGAGTATTCACTATTCAATCCAGTTAGAGAGAAGGAACCTGATCATAAGGGATGACAGTTAGTCACCAACGCAGCAGCCGCCACAGGCTAAACTGTGCTGTGATTGTAAATCACAGTCTGAAGGATGCGGAGGACTTAAAAGAATTAGAGGAAGCCAAGGCACTCCAGGTTTACAGCAGTTCAGTATTTACACGCCATTTTCCTTCTCTTGCCAAATGCACAGAGGCACTGGAAACACAGACCCCGCCCCAGGCCTTCTAACTGGATTAGCAGAGGAAAATATGAGCGCCTAATGCATTGCTATTGTTCCCAGCAGTGCCCTGAGCCAACAATCAGATGCCAGGGCTCCAGGGGAGGGGCGACAAATGGCCTGGCTGAGTCACCGTGTGCAACCTGGACCTGCTGCTCCCTGGGGGGACAGAAACCAGGCTCCATGTGGACCCAGGGAAGGCCCGGCTGTCTTACTAAGAGGGGGTGTCATCTGGAGAAGAGGTGCCCTGGTGAGCCGGGAGGGAGTGATCAGGACTGAGCTGTGGTGGCCTCTCTGCCTTTCTCCTACTTGAATCAGGAAATCTAGAATTGCACCGGAACTCCTCCGACAGAGTTGCTCTAAATTTCCAGCCAGGCTCTAGCTGGCTGAGAAACTCGGTGCCGGGAGCTGAGCCCCGAGATGTGCAGAGCTCCAGGCCAGCCGGGAGGCTGAGGGAACTGAGCAGCAGGAAGGCAGCACCCTGGAGACCATCGGTGTGGTCCAGGAAGAAAGGAGTGGATGGGCAGCCGGGGGCAGGAAGAGGCGTTAACTCTACAGTACTGTCACAGCCTGGGCCAAACTGATGGGCTACAGGCATCTGAAAATATCCTGCTGTTAAAAGCAAAATTGTGAATGACACGGGAAATTCCCAGAGCTTTTCTAGATTCTCCAAGGTCTTAGAGCCCTAAAGAGCTTCATAAGGCTCACCGTTGGCAAGCATGGAGGCAGATGATTCCGGAGGAGCAGCTCGTTTATTGAGACCACTCTCAGAGGAGCGTGCAGTGGAGAGGAGCAGCTGGAGGAGTGGGACAGGACACTGCTGTGGGATGAGCTGCCTGTCCTTCTCCATGTCACCGAATGCATGTTTACTGAGCATCTACTATGTCAGGCGCTGTTTAGATTCTGGGATGCAATGTTAGGGGGGAAACTAGAGAACAGTCAATTCCTGACAAGTAGATTGAAGTTTTCATCACAGTCAAGGGAGAGTATGACCAAAATTAGGAGTACAATATTTAGTATGTTACAGAAGAACACATGTTAAGTGTTAAAAGAATCAGGAGAAGGTGATAATGTTATTAAGGTGATTTTTGAGCCATGTGACTATGAAGCACAAGAGGATTTAGGGCAGAAGAAAGTGCAAAGGCCCTGAGGCAGGAGCAGGCCTATGATTTTTGAAGAAGGTTCTAGAAAACAAGGATAGATAGGTAAATGGGTGAGACTCCCAATGTAAGTCAATAGAAGGCTTTTGATTTTTACAGAGTAAGACAGAAAGCTATCAGGTATTGAGTAGTGTTCTGCGTGGTTAACAGGCTCATTCTGATTGAGTGAAAACCAACTGTAAGGACACGAGGGTGAAAATGGGGAGGTGAGTTTGGGGGCCATGGCTGTGATTTGGACAAGAAAGGATTTCTTCTCAACTAGGGTTGTAGTTGTGAAGTTAGTGAGAATTTGGCAGAGTCAAAGTAGAAGTGTCATAGGAAATTGCATGGAAGGCTGCAAAGACACAGCTGCAGGATCTCTGTGACTTTATAGTATTTGGGGACATTCCCTACTGATCTAGGGGTGCTTTACAGGCACTGTGATGCAGAAGGGTCTTTGCCCTGTACCTCCCTGGAGTCCCCTTAGATGGGTCATCTGTCCTCTTAAGACTGAGGCTCCCTGACTTGCAAACAGGAAGAACAAATGTCTGATTTGCACAATGGCCATCGACGGCACACGGCTGTGTTAAAATGCCTTCGGATTCTGGCACCTATGATGCTGGTTCAAAGAGCAGCTTTAAAAACACCCAAGATGCCACATCAGAACCAATGCTGCTCTTTGAATAAGTAAGTAGTACCCTGTTCTGATTTCCCCTGTCATGGACTTTCCACCACCTACAGGACTTATGCTTGATTTGCTTCTCGGGGTGGTGGCCTTGGGGCAGAGTGAGAGAGAAATCCCCTGTGCAGCAGGACAGATTGAAGCAGTTCACCGCGGCGGACTCAGCCGAGCATCGCAGAAGGCTCAGCTCCTCCTGAAAGTACACAGGAAGCGTTCTGACTCAGAACAGGTGCATAATTAGGTGACATCTGCTACTCTTGTCACTGCAGACTACCTAACACCCAGCATAGGGGAAGCAGAAAATGTCAACAGAGCTCACACTCTCATAATCCAGGATGATAAAGAAGGTCACAGCCAACCTTATCCAGGCTGCAATAACATACAGTCAAATTTTAATACATAAAGCCAAAATAGCAGTGTTTTTTTAAGTGACAAGTGTATTTAGGGCTTGGGAAATGTATGTCTACTTGTAATGGAACTGTCTTAGTTACTTTTCTCACTGCTGAAACAAAATACCCGACACCCAAAGGTAGAGGAGGAAAAGTTTATCTAGCTCAGTTTGTAGAGGGTTAAATTTATAGTCCTCTGGCTCCAAGGTAGTGGGACACAGCACAAGGGCATTGCAAAGGAGACACAGCCCGTGGTAGGCAGAAGGCGACAAGGCAGGAAAGCAGTGAAGTAGTGAGGAAGTGAGCAGCAACCAGCAACAGCAGCCCCCTTCTGTCCCCTCTACACACTCACACCCAGGGTGGACACTGCCACTGTCCACACCCAGAGCTATGCCAAACCAACCAGCAGACTGAGTCAGTAATCACACACCCTGAATCCCATACTCTAGATCCAGCCACCTCTAAAAACAAACCAAAAGCCCCACGTATGACCACATGAAGCTTGGGGGGACATTTGGACACAAGCTGTAACAGGGACACAGGTTTTATGGGTGACCTGGCAGGCACTCCTGAGTTTGGAGGGCTCAAATTTCTTCTCAGAACCTTCTGCGGTGGGTCACAGGCCGCAGCTGCCTGCTGCTCCCTGTCCTGGGTCTGCTGCTGGACTCCTGTTGTGAGCTGAGCCAGGAGAATTGCTTCCTCAGAGGTTTCCAAAGGGGCTGCAGAGACTGAGCTGGGGCTTGGGGGAAACCATAAGGCTGGGGCTGGCACAGCAGCATTTGGGACAGGGGAGACCCGAGGGGGCTGCTGGCTGGACAAAAGCAGAGTAGAGAAAAAGGTAGAATGAAAAATGGTGTGGTCCCAGAGACACTGGCTGGATAAACGATGTCCGTCATCAATTTCCTGGCCCTGTCCCTTGTGAGGCCTCCTGGCAGTGCTTGCCTGTAGTTTCTCTGAGTAGCTCCTGGATCCACCCACTAAGCCTTCTTTGTGGCTTTACATCAATTATGTTACATCCCTGCGTGACATCAATTATGATTCTATAGCAACGTGGAGAAATTCTTAAGTTATACAATAAAAAGGCATTAAATGGCATAGAGTCTATGTTTATGATCCCAGAAAATGCATAAGCATATGCACATTGGCTGGGAAAATAACCATAAAAGTATTTCTGATACTTTAAAGCTTTTTTTTATTTTTCTATCAAAGTGTTGTGGTATACTTATAATTTTTGAAAGACACTGTTGGGAAATCAAATCAACTTGGTATTTAATCCCCAAAAGCATCCATAAATGGTTTCTAAAATAAGAGACAATAAAGTCGATAAATGATTATATTTTTTAACCGTTATCCTGAAATTGACATAAGTAGGTGTCTCCTAAAAAGCTGAAGGAAAACGGTGTCTTGTGTAGTCACACACTGCAGTCTTTTGTGTTTATGCAAAACAAGGAAAGCATGAAATATGTTTATTCATTTGAATAGTTCATTGTTTTGTTTTGAGGGTTTTTGTGCAGTCAGGATGCTTCTCTGCTGTAGAAATATCACTAAGATTCCGAGACAGCTCACGTGCTTGAGTCATGCAACCCAGAAATGTGTTTAGGCAGAATTTGCTGCACACCTGTAACACTTTCCCAGTCCCAGCTGTCCATCTTCGGGACAGCAGCTTTTTATTTTTCCTGTGCAAATCAGCCTCTCAGGTCCCTCAAGTTCCCCGACTGCACATATCCCAGAGTTGCATCAATCAGTGGTTCTGGGAACCTGGGGCAGCTGGTCCAACCTGTGCATTTCACAGGTGAGAGTGCTCTGGCCCACGAAAGAGAAATGATGGCTTTGGGTATCACACATGTTTGCTGGTCACTGCAGAAAACTTGCCACCCTTTCAGTTGATCTGGGGTTAGATCTTTGAGATGACCCAGCAGAAAAGCTAGATTCTGGACCTTGTTTTGTTCCCACTCAGCGGAGGACCTGGCCATGACTATGACCATGGCCATGACCATGACTATGGGCCTCCTAGAGTTGTTCTCTGGTCTTCTTTGGGATCTTTCAAGGAACGATCACACTTGGAGGTATTTCCTGTTCATCCTGGTAGGCCACAGACACCTGCACAGGAAAGCCTGCGAGCTCCTTACCTCCGGATGGTGTGCCAGCGACTCTCCTGAGGAATTTAACCCATTCTTCCATCTCTGCCTGGGAGCTGGCCATGAGGACATAGGAATCTTGAGCTGTGCGATTCAGGTCCCCTGAGGCTGGAGGAAGAAGTGGCACATATGAAAGTCTTATACTGATGGAGCTGGGGGCAGCCTCAGAGGAGGCTGAATCGGAACTGATTCCTTGGTTTGATGAAGCATTAGCAGTCAAGTAACACAAAGCCATCATTCAGCGATTCGCAGTGGAACTGGATATCCACGTACTTGAACAGTTTTTGCAAAAGCTCTAATTCTACCAATAAAGCATTTAACACAATGGTTTAAATTGAGATAACTTGCATGGAGAGTTGCTTCTGTGGAGAGAAGCCATTTCCTACCAAAAGGAGGAGGAAGTTCAGACTACAGTTTCAGCATTCAGAGGTGACGGGATCAGCCCATAGGAGTTTGAAGACTTCCAGTCATCAGGCCAATCACAGATACTGCTCTATACCAGCTCTGAGCTCAGAAAGGGACAGCAGCCTAGGGTGAGAGGAACAGTGAGTACAAGTGTGCCCTTCTCACAAAGTCAGTGTTTCCTGTTCACATCACTGACTCTAGAAATCCTTTCAAGTGGTAAATTCACAATACTTAGTTAATGGGCACATGAAGTCACCTAGCACTTTCATCTGAAACCTAAGAGACAGACACACATTGTATTTCCTGCATGGGTGTATTCCAGTGGACAAAATGATGAAGAAAATGAGAGGGGGACAGAGATGGTACAGCAGGAGACCAAAAGAAAGAGCAAAGGAAAATGGTGAAAAATGAAAAGAAAACTAAAGAGCCACAGGAAAGCAGGAAAAGGAAGATTATCAAACTTGGGTCTTAGAGAACATAGTCGCAGATCAGGGACTGGGACCTTAGCATCTTCCATTGGCCTCTTTGCAAGTGGAAACCTGAAGGTTTAGAATTTTCTTTAGCTGGCTAAAAAAAAGTCTTAGGAGGGGTAAGAAAATAGTATGGTGCTATTTGATTATAGGATTGTGTTACATCTCAAAATGCCTTTGCAAACCTCAAGCCAGTCTTCTCACGACGTCAGGCTGTCGCCCGCAGAGCACCTGCACGAACTTCTACACAGATTTGTGCCCAAATCTGTGTTTTCCTCAAGACAACAAAAGACGGGGAAATTGCCTTTAGTTCTGATCTCTTGAACTCAACTCTGTATCAGTGAGTTTCCTTTTATTTTGCTCCTTGGGAAACGCTAATTCTAAATCCGCCTTGTCATTGAGTAATCAGTTCTTGTGACAGTAGATTTAGTCCACAGATGCCCTGGCCATTCAGCACAATCCCGAGGGCTGTGTTTCCAGACATAAAATGGGAAGTAAACAAATGCCTGGAGGAGAGCTAAAAGGTAGAAAACATAATATCACTTTGAAATATAATGGGGAGGGGCATTATTTCCGTTTTTTCAGGTTTTAGAACCGAAGTCCATGATGCGATTGTTCTGGTCAGGTGACCAGAAGCAGCCCTGGAAGTCCTTTCCTGAGGGTCTTTCCCTGGCTGTCTGGATGTGCTGAATCAACTCAGAAAGTTTACAGCAATTTCTGTCAAATAACACGTTATGATCCGCCCTTCTCCCCCTATTCACCAGGTCTGGCACTGTGAGACCTCTACCTTCACCCCCAAGTAACAATGACCATGAAAGTAAAAGTTTTGAAAGGGCATCAAGGTAGCCACGACAGTGCAACTAAATACATGAAAGAGGACTTCCAGAACTGCTTCAAAACACGGCAAGAATGTGGGGTAGGCGCACTGGAGGGGAATTAATGGCAATGTGGTTTTTACAGTAATAATTTTTTAATTTAAACATTCACTGCATGTTTTATCACACCTCATACATGACAAACAGTACCCAGAACATGGTAAGGGCGCAGCAAGAGGAAACTGTCATTTTTTTTATTAAATTCTGTTGACCCATATACGACCACTGACTTTCCACCATTTTCAACCCATCCAAATGGCAGTTTTACATGGCTAAATTTATATTTTAATGCTCCACTCACCACCTAGACTGAGCTCCCTTGGGTTAATAAGAGATGATAAACCTTTTACGTCAGTGTCCCAGTCCTGGCACAGTGCCTGGCTCCAAACTCACACTCTTGAGATGCTTTTAGAGTTGAAGTGAATGTGCAGCCACTTAGTTCCTAGGCATTACTGAGGTCCCTGGTGCTAGCTAATCAACTAGGCTAAGTCCAATAACTATATATGGAGCTATCACTGGATCCTAACAATTGATTAGTTAGTTGAAGAACTCACTGAAACCTTGACTTCCAAGACCCAGAAGTAAAATATGAATGTAGTACACTGCTTTCCCCCCTCTCAGAATTAATCTGGAATACACCTACCTGGAATTACTTCAAAGACAAACTTTCCAGCTTCTTCTGGGTTTGTAGCAATCTCTTTTATGGTACTTCCTGGTAGATACATACAGCCCTGAAAGATTCAAAGTCAGGCTTTTAAGAGAAGCAGCATTGTATCACCTACAGACTCAAATTTAGAACAGGTGAGTAGTAAGGATGTGATGAAGAGGAGGGGAGGTGGAGAGGAACGTGGGAACCTGGCAGCTCAGTTTGAGTAGGACTCTTAATGCTAACATTCAGGCCTTAGTTAAACTAAGTGGCAGCCACTCATGGGCAAGCTGGGAGTCCAGAGCCAGGACAAGGTCCTGGCAGGAGGATGACTGAGGGTGACGTCACCAACGCTTGCCCCGTCCCACCATTCCAAGACCCAACTTCATGGGCAAACTAGACTCTTGATCTTGGTGAAGACAATGCTGAGATCATCCTACTTCCAGGGGTACTTAAGACTGCATCCCAGGTACCCATTAAAGAGGACAGAGTAACTTAACAGCAGCAAAAGCTACTGAGAAGCACTGTCCACTGTCCACTGTCACACTTTTTGTGGTTCTAGACACTGAATCTACAGCCTCTAAATTGAGCTACATACCCAGTCCCTGTTCCATTCTTACTCTGAGACGCTGTCTCACTACATTGTTAAATTGCCCACCGAGGGGCTAGAACTTGCAATCTTCCTGCCTCTGACTCCCAGAATGCTGAGGTTACAGACCTGTACCACTATGCCCAGCTTTAAGTGCCTGTCCTTTTATAAACCACCTTGAATGTATTATTCATTTAACTCTTCTAGAAACACTTTGAGCAGCATATCATTGTGCACATGTTGTAAGTGAAAAAAGCTGAGCCCCAGAAAGTTTCCCACTTGCCCATCAGAGCTAGCAGGTGGTAGAAGAGTTATTCACCCAGGAGTGAGTTCAGTGCCCCTCACTATCACGGCTGAGGCGATAGGAAAGACTCAGCTTAAGCCATCTCGCCTACCTCCGGATCTAAGCCTGGAGGGAGGGCTCAGTAAGATACATGACGTCATATAACCACACATGTTATCAGAAAAACGCACGCCTTCCACCGTGTGCATGCAGGCTGCTTGGGCATTTGCAGTGGACTGGAACACACAGCAGTGCCTTACATCTCCACAACAGCTCCGAATCAGGGAACATGGCAAGGTTTATTGCTCCTACTTTGGAGGCAAGGAGTTGGTACTTGAAAATTATTAAGTTTATTGCAGTTAGGCACATCTCACTGGCTGGTGAAGCTAGCTGAAGAAACCCATGTGTCTTTATTCTGAACTAAGTATGAATGAAGAAGGTTGGTAACAGAGAAGGCCTTAAAAGCAGAGGAGTCTTAAAATCTCAGATAAAAGACTGACTCACAGTGCTGAAGAACAAATGTTCCTTGAGGACCTAGAAATCAAAAGATCCAAAGTCAAGTGAGAAAGAAGGAAAGAGAAAGAGGAAGAGGAAGAGTAGAGTAGGTAGACGAGAAATGGGAGAAAGAACAGAAGAAAAATCCATCTATAAACTGGAATTCTGTAGTTCCTCAATATCCCCCTGATTTTATTACATAAAAATTATCTCAGCAAGATGCGGTGGTACACACCTGTAACCTCAGTACTCAGGAAACCGAGGCAGGAATGTCATGAATTCAAGACCATCCTAGGCTGCATAATGAGTTCAGCATCAACCTCAAATACACAGTGAAACCCACTCTCAACAAAACAAAACAAAAAAATCAAAACTCCAAACCCCCTACAAATCATCAGTGCTTTCTGATTGTGTCGATGCTGGTCTACTTTGCATGAGTTACTTAGGATGATTCTTAGCACCAGAATTAAAGTTCATGTCACTTCTAGACAGGAAGGGACACTGCTAGGAAGCAAAGGAAAGCCAACTTCAGAAGACCCTGCCTTCCCTATGTCATTTGGTACACAAAATCATTTCATTATATATATCTCGGGAGATAGATAGATAGATAGATAGATAGTTACAAGGTCTGCTGATTGCCCTGAATATATATGTATTAGCACATCTGATCTTCATAGAAAATCTGTGAAGGAAGGAGATTATTTTTCCCCACTGGAGACAGGAGGAAATGAGGTTTAGAAAAGTTAATTAGCCGACTCAAGATCAGAATTAATTAACAGCATAGATATGTTTCAAATCTTGGTGTGTATGATTCAGAAGTAAAAAGAATACAATTAAGGTGTTACTTAAGAGTCTCACTTGCTAGAATAAATAACAATTGGAGCTAAACTCACTCACACCAAGATACAGCGGTGCAGGCCCTTCCCTCGTGCTCAGCATGCGACCCCGGAGCATCATCAATAGATAGAGGAAGACGGGCAAGAGGAAGGGACACTCACAGGAGTGGGGGCACTGATGAGGAAGGAACTGTCACAGACAGGCAAGGGCCCAAGTCGCCTTTCAGTACTTTCACCTACTGTGCAAGTTGACAAGGATGGACCCTGGTAGAGCCCAGGGGCAGGGTGACACGGAAGGCCACATGTCCTGCAGCAGCGAAGCAGGGGAGACAGATGTGGCAATGATGTACTACGGCCACCTTACACTGGTTCGTGGAGACAAACTGTCTCATTTTGAGGAACTCTGCGAGCCGGCTGCTAACTAAGCACAACCATTCTTAAACTGTGTAAACCTATGACATAATATTATACAGCAAAAAATAAAATATTCGTTACATTTATGACTTCCTTGTTATTTTCTATATTTATTTCTGTTGTGTGGTTAATTACATTTATTTCCTCGATGTGGTGGAAATTCCATTTAGTGTGCATCTCAATTCTGAATTCAGTAGTATCACATTGGTAGTTTGAGTTTGTCTTGTTGAGAATATCTGTACAAGATACAGATATTTCTGTACCACAGAAATTGGCAAATACTGTACTCAAATCAATTCCCCAGCAGGGAGTCTATTGTTAGAAGCATTTACCACCACACCACTGACACAAAACCTGTTCAACTGACAGAAAAACGGTAGGCTAAATTCCACAGTTAGAAACGTAGGTCAAAGGGTTTGTAGTTTTAAAATAATATAATAGCTTCCAGAAAGTTTATACAGTTTTTCATTTCTACAAGCTTTGCATAACAGTTTTCGTTTCTTAGTTCCCATTTACTAAAATTTCTAGAAAACTTTCCCCAGTTTGATAAGAGGGAACTGGGGTCTCATTAGTTTACATTGTATGTTATTATTCATTACTCAGCTTGAACTTTTGCTTGTTTACTGGCTATTACATTTCTTTGGTGAACTACACATTTGTACCATTGCTCACTTTTCTACTGAGCAAGTTTTTCTGATGACTCTTGAAAAATACTTTAAATGTTAAGGATATTTGTTTACCATATAGTACACATTTTTTTCTTATTTACCGCTTGAACTCACTTTATTAAGCCAATTTTTAAAATACATTTTTAGTTATGAAATTAGTCTTTTCCTTGTAAAGTCTTCATTGTGCTTTTAAAAATCAGTTTCCCAACTCTAAGAGATGCTAAGGGTATCTGAGGATGAGGAGAAACAGGAGATGAGGAAGAGGAAGAGGGGCAATGTGTGTACCAGTTTCCTATGACAAATGCAATCAATTATACATTGAAGCTATATACATACAAAAGAAACTAAAAAAAAGTTACATAGATAACTATATTATCTTCTGGTATTTTATGAATTCACTCTTTACTTTTAATTCTCTAATTTTTCAGAATTTTTAATGGTGTGAAATCCAATGCGAGAAAGTACCTTTGCCTTTTCTCAAAATTGTAGCTCAATTCCATACCTTTCATTTCATTTCTAGATATTTTCAGTGTCTTGGAAACAAATGTTCAATGATAGTACAGTTAGCAGTACTCTATTTTAAATAGATTTAGAATTTTTTTCTTTACCTTAATGAAATAATAACTATGAATTCTCTAAGGATAGCCACTTAATTCTGATTTGTGATAATAATACGTGAACATCAATCCACGTTTCCAATGGTAAGAAATACATGTGTTTTGCTCCTGCTGTTAATTACATTGTAGAATAATATTTAATATTAAAGGTCAATATATGACATATTGTTTTATTTTAGTTAAGTAATATTAAACTAATTTTGCATTTATAATAGATGATTTTATAAATATGTATAAGAAAGGCTGGATTTATATGGCTATTTTTTGCTGAGGGGATTAGGAATAATTTTTATTTTACTTTATGCTTTTCTGCATTCTCCAAATTTACTACTATGTACATGTATATCCTTTGCAATCAAAGTATTCCCATCAGCGTACAGTAAAATACAATTATTCTTTCTCAGGAAATATTGTATTAACAGTTTATTTTGTATACCTAAAAGATTTTATTTTATGCCTTTTTCCAACTACTTTTTGAGAGGTCATGTGGTTTTTCTCACTTGGTCTATTGATCTGATCTTAGAAGAAGCTTCCTCTAATTATCCCAGGCTATTTTAATCCTTAGAAGGCTTGGGGATTCCTCTTCCTAGAAGTGGAAAAAGAAGCAAGGCCCTTCGAATACTTATTTTGCCATCTGGCATTAATTAATGTTTTTATAAATTGACGTTGTACACACGCTTCCTTTCATTGACTCATGTAACAAATGTAGACTAGGTGGTATTGTGTCATTTGATAAAAGAAGAAAGAAGGATATAGAAAAAGTACACAGCCAGACAATGGTGGAGCTAGGAAAAATTAAAACCCTGTCATTGTCTTACTGTGAGAGCCAACACCAACAGCGCCCTTTTCATTTGATTTGTGATGGCCAAGGCGTTGCTCTCCGCAAGTGGAAGGCTTCCTACGTCATCTTTCTGCACCCTCCACCACTGTCTTAGCTGGGAATTGCTCGGCCCTAATAAGGTCTGTGTTGTTCATAAAGAAAAGGAAGTCTGGTTACCACACGGGTCATCAACAAGAGTCTGGTCTGTGGTGGGGTCTCTCAAGCCTTCTCCAGTCTCTGCAGTGACAGCGACAGCAGAGCACAGGGCCTGAAGTGGGAAGCATGACTAACCAAATCTCACTGCTGTGCTAGGAGTCCGCAAGCATGCCTTAAAGAGACCTGCCCTCTGCCAGATGACTGCTTCATTTGTATTCGGACACCTGCCCCTCCACCCCTAAGACCCACCTATTTCTTATCGTCACCATTCTTGAGGGTTTTTTTCCCTAGCTCCAGAAGGTTCTAGAATCTGTCTTCCCTAATACATTTTTTTCCGGCCAGTCCTACTCTTCTAAAGCCCCACAGACAGGATCTCTAGGTGGTGTTCACTCATCCTGGCTGTCCACAACATCCAGCTTATTTTTAGGATGTCAGGGTTATTGCTAACTGTGCCTTCTCTCACTCCCGCACACCACAGTGGGCATGAACCCACGAGGTGGAGAGAAGAGTCACAGGCTCAAGATTTAGATCAGAGCCCACACTCACAGCCTCATTACTCCATCAGGAAGTCATATTTGCTGTATGTTAAAGTTTATCTAGAATCTATTTGCCACTAGCTCACAATTCTACTGAGGTTCTAAACGTCATAACCTCTTATCTAAATTACCTGTGTGTCCTTGCCCAGTCCCTTGTTTATTTTAGAACACAGTAATGAGAGTTATTTTTTTAGAATGTAAGCTAAAGAATACCGCCACTTGGCTTGAAACTCTGTGATGCCTCCCGGGTTGCTGTAGATGTTTAAGTCACAGTGGTGACCTACAGTGCCCTTCATAATCTGTGCCCCTGTGCCCTGCCCTCACTTCTCTGACCTTGGCCTCTCTGGTTCTGATTCTCTAGCTGTCCTGCCACACTGACCTGCCATTCTCCACCATGCTCCCTTTCGGGCCTTTGCTCCAGCTGTGCCCTCTCCTTGGAAAGCTCTTTCCCAGAAATCTACCTAGATAACTCCCTCTCCTCCTTAGTCTTTGCATAAATATCACTCTGCTTAGGAAGTCACTCTAACTATCCTATTTAAAAATTACCAATACGTTCCCCAAACTCTTGGCTTCTCCTACACCATTCTGCTTGTTTCCTTAGAGAGCTAATCTGTTTTCTAAAAAGCTACATATTCTCTGTATTTATTATGTTTATTTTCTATCTTCCGTCCATATTCTAAATTTTATATAGCAGAGATGGTTCAGCTGTTTTTCTTACTGATTTATTTTAAGTACCTAGAAGGGTCCCTGTCATTAGAACATTTATGCATGATTTCATCATGGGCAGCAAATAACTGAATGCTTAGTATACATTTATTGAGAAAAAAAAAATCAAAAGCACCAAGTCCTTTTTCTGGAACCCACAAGCACTCTCTCTGACTCTTGAGTCCCCACCACTTGTAAGCCTGAACTTTGTGACACACTTAGGAAACTCCACAGCACTTACCTTGGCCCTCTCCGTCATCTTTGCAACTCAGTTTATGTGTCTAGACAACTGTGAAAAGATGAAAGCATCTCTTTTACAAATGAATGTGCCTAGTTCTCTGGAGAAGGCCTACAGCAGTGTGAGCACAGCCTGCCTGCTCCAAGAAGGAGAGACACGTTAGTTGGAAATAAACATCCAGCTGGTACCTGTGGCTTCGAGTCCTCTTCATCCTTGTAGTAGTAGAGCTGCTGCGCCTTCAACACAAAGTACCTCTGCTGCCAGTTTTTCACGATGGACCGCTGCTTCTTCAGCCAACCCATCTTGAGGGGCCTTTCCAGAGGGTTGGGGGTGGATGAAGCGTGAAAGTTCGCCATCTGCTCGCCAGTCATCACGCTTCTGGACCGAGCTATAGAGAGGAACAGACCGGCTGACTGACTGAGAGACATAAAGCAGCGAGCAAAAAGTGAGCAGATGAGAGAGGAAGCCCCAAGGGGGCTTGAGCAACGAGGAGGGCCACAGGCAAGTCCAGTTTAGGGGTCCACATCTGCATCACAGAAAATCCCCCAAGACTCGGCAGGAGCTGAGGGGCCTTCCAGCTCCTGATCAGTGACAGACTCAGACCAGCGAACGTATAGTCCAGCAGCTGCTGCCGGCCCCCGCCTTCTGCGAAGTGAAAGATTGGCTGGAGCCTTCTGAAGAGGAAGTGGCCACGGCATCTGACAAAAGGTGCTTCCTTTTCCTGCGTGGGAGTTAGTATCTGACAAGAGAGAGAAGAAAATAATGCCTCATTTTCTAAGAGTGAGTCCCACACAGCTGCAGAGGCCACCGGAAGCTGCCTGGGCATTCGTCCACAGCAGCCCATTCAGAGGAGGCGCCAGTGTGCTGGCTTGGACCTCACTGTCCAATAGACGCCTTCTCCAACAGACCCATTCTCCACAAGGCCAGGCTACAGGGGGTTGGCACCTCCTGAACTTTCCTGCCACACATCAAGCGCCCTTTTGCCCTCTTCCCAGTGAGAGTATGCTGAACCAAGAGCCTTTGGGTAATGCCTATGGCCTTTCCAGTCAGGTTGTCAGTGGCACTAGACCTTTGAAGTAGGACTTAAAGCCAGACCCCTCCACCCACTGTGTGAGGTAACTGGCTTTTGTCTTCCCACGGAGTTTTACTTGTCATTTGAATTCTGACCTGTGCCCCCACAATCTGTCTCCACAGTGACTCCTACCTAGGATAACTCTCTCTTACCCATTTACCCACCCTCATTCCCCTTTAACATTTCCTTCAGATACCCAACTTCTTTCTTTCCCAGTCAGTTCATTAAGGACTCTAAAACTGCTTTAGAGGTTCTTGGCTGCTTGATTTTGAGCTTTCACCCACACTTGCTAATGCTCAGAGCTGACATATCTCTCTGTTAGAAATCCCTTTATTTGACTTTTATTGAACTTGAAGACATGCATAATATAGCTGAACTAAACCATTAACTCCACTCTGAATCCATTTTTTCCCACCTGATTAGGCCAGTTCCTCTCATTGTTTTTCTCCTTTGACCATGAATAAACTATACAACTCGCAATCTGTTTCTTTACTACTTAAACTAGAATAATCGTAGTCCCTACCATATGGAATTGTGGCAATTAAATATACACAAATCATTTGCCACAGTCTCTGATCAAAGATAAGCATACTTAATTTTATCAAAAAGTAATTTTACTTCATACTACAAGGAAGAAAATTGTCTTCAAGGGTTTCCTCAACTTTTATTTCAAAGTATCCTTCATCAACTTTCCTTTCTTCATTTCTGTCTTTAATGCACTGAATTCCTGACTCCTCCCCACTGCTTTTGAGTCTTCTCTTTTTATTTCCTTGTAGGCTTGTGGCTTTCAGTCTTTATTCATGTTCATGGCATACCTTGAATGCTAGAATTTTATATAAAATGATAGCTTTTCTTGTACTGACTCCAGCTGAATGCAGAATTAGATTTAAGGTTCCACTTTTCTGTAGTGCTGTCTGAAGAGAACTCTGCCCTAACTGGACTCCCTTGACCTTATAAAGTTTGTGTTTTGTATCCCTGTAACATAGCATTACACCTGGGTTCCAGCTTGTAGTCACTCTTTCCTTCTCATCAGAGACCTTGGAGAGTTTGCAAAATATACCTGATGCAATGCTTTGTTGAGTGAACATCGTCATAAAAGCACATCTGCTTGATTATCGTTTTAAAAGATTTTGATATTTTAATGACAAATTGGTAGCATGATTAAAAAGGGTTTGCTTTATATCAGTATATTTGGCACTCTAATTGAGAACCTTATTTTAGATCTTGCTCCTTGGTTAGTCACTATCTTCAAGGCCTTTCACTGGGTTGATCACTTACTCCAAGACTATACAAATGATCCAAAGACACCACAGGAGGGTTTGGGCAGGAGTGCAGTGGGAAAGGAGGGTATGTGAAGGACCATATCACCTCTGTATCTCATAGAACATTTCTTGCAAACATTCTTATCTCTTCTAGATAAACAGCTGATGTAAACAGCGTTGAGAAATGTAGTCCACATGCAGAACCTTTGGAGGATGTGGAAGAATGAGGCAGTTGGCTATTCCCGTCCCCTACTACAGTAGCCTCAGTGTGGCCCATTCCAGTCAGATTTTGTGACTATCCACCTGAAGCAACGTGAGACATGGGGCAGCGTGAGACATGGGGGTGGGGCTCCTTGCAGGAATGTAAAAAGGAACCTTCTTGTGGCTCTGGGCTAAAGCCACCAAATGATGACAACACTGGAGAAGTGCACATATAGCCACATGGTGGCTGTGAGAACCCAGGCCCCTGGTTTACTCCCAGAATCCAATAGAGCTTGCTAGGATGACAATGGGAGGCCAGAGAAATGGAGTCTGTAGAGTATGGAAGAAGGGCAGGGGTTAGGAGGAGCTAGTGAGACATAACAGATTAAAGATAATTCACTTAGTGGCCCTCAAGCAAGGCCAGCAGATCGCTGTAGCTGCTGATTTCAAACAGGAGCCTAAAGAGAATTCTGTCTGTGGTCTGTTGGCCATTTCAGAACTTTAGAAATGGAATGGTCAATTCATCAGAAAGAAATAGCAGGTGAGTATGGCGGACTTTAGGGGGCCTGCAGGGGAGAGACCCTGGTGCCTTGGGACCTGCACCATGCGGTTGACTCGGGGTGCTGGGAGAACAAGGAGCTCCTTCCCTCTCTGGGGGGCAGCTATGAGTGTGGCAGACTTTTGGCTGCCTGAAGGAGAGAGACCCTAGTGGGTCAGGACCTGCACTGTGCGGTTGACTTGGGGTGCCAGGAGAACAAGGAACTTCTCCTCTTTCTGGGGGGTGGCTGTGAGTGTGGCAGACTTTCGGCAGCCCGAGGGAGAGAGACCCTGGCGAGTCAGGACCTGCACTGTGCGGTTGACTCAGGGTGCTGGGAGAACAAGGAACTCCTTCCCTCTCTGGGGGGTGGCTGTGATCCTGCCGGCCTGTGGGCTGAGAGTCAGACATCTCATGTCGTCCTGTTTCCCATCCCGTGTCCTCCCCTCCCTCTCGCCCCTGCTTAGCAAGTGGGAGCTGGTGAACTACACATCTTGTGAAAAGATTGGCTATGTTATTTAGTATAAGCTCCCCATATGCAAAGATAAGGACAACCATTTGGAAGAAAACAAGAAACAATATGACAGATAGTGAAGATCTCTGGTTGTCTAGCTTTGAAATTTATGCTTTCTTATGTCCCGTTCTGTTCTGTTTTGTTGTGTTTAATTTTACCCCCTCTAAAATAAAATTTAAAAAATTTTTTTAAAAAAGATATCTCACTCAGAACAGAACTCAGTTGCTGGGGTATTGTTTTGTCCTTATTTCTGGGAAATTTTTCACGCTCTGTCATGGCAAAAACAAAAACAACAACAACAAAAATCTCCCCTAGAGGTACCTACGCACTGCAGAATACCTGTCAAAAGCAGGAATAGTCATGAGAAGACCCTGTGTTCTTAGACCTGAAGAAGAGGGGCTGGATGACTTTGAGACAGGAATCAAGCACCCATCTGTCTACATATGGCAAAGCCTTGACTAACTTTATGTTATAGTCAGAAATGATGCTGCTCACCATGCATCCCCCAGTGTGCCTTGAGTGGTTGTTGTTTTTTCACCATAACTGGTGTGGCCATGGGTCCTGGGCTATGTTTCAAATTTGAAGATGTGAATGTTTCAATACAAACCTCTACACTGCTGGAATTGAACCCAAGCAGGGAGATGTGGGCTGACAACTGCGAGCTCATTGTGCCAGTGACTAAGCAGGGGAGTTTTCTGTCTCATGTGCCGAGGGATGTCCCTTCTTAAACCTCAGCACGGCTTAACAACCAGGCCTGTCAGAGAAGAAAACTTGGTGGTTCTTGGTTTTAACTAACTTTGTTAGTTTCTTAGAACAATTGCTCTTCTTTCTGGGTGTGACCTGTTTTAGGATGAAACAAACAAAGAGACCTGTTACTATTAACAGAGGGGTTTCTCATAAAGGAAATAATAGCCATGATAAGTTTTGCCTGTGAGCCAGTCTCTGTACTCATAGTGCATTTCTCAGCCCCCTCCCCCAGGAAGGTCTGAGCCAGACATGGGCTGCAGAGGGTGCCGGCGGACCAGGGAGGCAATCGGAGAAAACCACTGCTGAAGCTAGGGGGGAAATGATGGTTCCAAAAGGCCAGAAATCCATTATTAGTCTAGCAAAGAGAAAGAACAAGCTCCTAGCTAGCACTGTGCTATCTAGGACACCAGCCACCATAAATGGTTATGTACAGTGGAATGAATTAAAAGAAATTCGGTTAAATTCATTTCCTCAGTCACACCAGCCACCTTTCAAGTGTCATGCTTGGCTTCTGTGTTGAACATCACGGAGAGGACATTTCCATCATCCCCGAAGGTTCTGTTGGTCAGCACCTCCTGGAATCTGTTCTCATTACTAAGCATGGCATTAAATAAGCCTTAAAGGCAGGAGAGCATTTTGCCAAATGCCTGGAAGGCACAGAAATCAAGTGGCCTTAGGTGGCAGAGAGAGGCTTCAATCTTGATCTGAGAGACTATGGAGAAGCAGTTCGTGTTTCTGAGCAAGGGAGGACCACAGCAAAACACAGATGTGTTACGGAGTTGCACTGTTCATGCTGAAGATGAGGAAGGGTGCCAGAAAGGAGAGAAGTTGAGAAAGCATCACATTCTCGGGGACAGTATTTTTGCAATAGAAGTTAGCTGTTTTGTGCCCCACGTTAGAGCAAGGGAAAATTAAAGAGGGAAGTGTGAACAGAGAAGTCAACGGGGAAACACTGTCACTTCCTTTCTTCATCTTCTATCGTCTAATACCCTGGCACCAAAAATAGTCGCAAAGCCTCATAAGCTGTGCCTCTGAGGCAGGTCCCTATCTCTCTCACCCCTACCTGAGTCCTGAGTCCATCTTCGATGGTACTTTAGAGCGCTGTGACTCTGCAGCTGAGGTGTGAGTGGCTCCTTCACAGCTAGGGGTGGAGGGTCTGTGAAGGTTTTTCTCCGTGCGCTGACAGGAGCTGTGTGTGAGTCTGGCAGCCACATTTGAATGAATTTGAAAGGGAGTAAAATTCAAGTGGCTTCAACCTGACCTCTCTCCAGAGCTGTACACCCTTCTATTTGGCTGCTCTCGTGGACCCCAGGGAGATTCTCAGGCTCACCACATTCTTCACCAAGCTGACCACAGTGCCACTTCTTATCTCCTGCCATGACCTAGCTTGTGTTGACAAACACCTCATCCTGCTTCTCACCCGGTGTACCCCAGTCTCTGTGATGTGCTGTGAGTGGCATCTTCCCAGCTGACCCCCCCACCACCTACTGTCAGCACAGACATCGTTTACAGCGCAATTCCTCTGGAGTACAAACTCAAGTTCCTCTCCCGCCTGCAGGTCTCTGATGACTCTACCACTGCCCTCATAAAAAGCAAAGCCTAACCTCCCTGATATAGAGTCTGGATTCTTATGGCTTTCCCATATTTATTTATTTATTGAATAATTGCCAAGTGCCAGCCATACTGCCATCATTTTTTATACGTAGTTTCATTGAATGCTCTAATTCTATATGGTAACATTGTCAACTCTGTTTTAAAGTCGAGAAACTGTAGTTCAGATAAGCAAAATGATTTGTTCTAGTTAACAGCTAGAATTCTGATGTCAAAGCCAGATACCAATACTTGGGCCACACAACCCAGAGAAGAGCACGTAGGCTGGTGGTAAAGAGGCAGTGAGGTATCTATGTTGCAAAGAAAAGTAGTTAGAGAATAAGAATATACAGAAGACAGAACCATGATTCCTAACCTACCACATGAAGCATCTTATCTTAGTCTATTTTCTGCTGCTATAACAGAATGCTCGAGACTGGGTCACCTGTATAGAACAGAGATCTATTGGCTTGCCGTTCTGGAGGCTGAGAGGTCAAGAACATGACACCAGTGAGGGCATTTGTGCTGTATCATGCCATGGTGAAAAGGCAAGAGAGAGGAAGAGAGAGGAGCAAGAAAGTAAAGTAGGACCAAAATGACTTTTATAATTACCCACTCTCATGATAACTAACTCACTCTCCAGAAAATGACACTCCATTTAGGAAGGCAGAGCCCTTGAGACCTGGTCTTATTAGGTCCTACTTCTCAAAACTGTTGCATTGGAGATTATATTTCCATGACCTTTCCATGATCTTTGGCAATGCATTAGCTATAGCATGTGTGCCTCAGCCCAGTCATACTGCTTCAATATTAAGCATAAACAAGTTGGTGCTACTATTTCCATCCCATGTATCTTCTGCAAGGTTTGGCTTGAAAAAACAATGACAGAGAAATTGTACTGAAACCTCAGGCCCACTACCAAGGCGGCACTGACACCAACAGGAAAATGCACATATTAGGTAATCCTTCCAGGTCTTAAGCAGCTCTCTGCTCAAGCTCATTGGAAGATTCTCAACAAAGCTCAGGGTGACCGAGGCACGGGAAGGAAGAAGACTAACTCTGCATGGACCGCGGATGCAGGGCTACAGAGCAGCAGCCTGTCAGATGAGGATGCTGCTAGGAGCCATTGCCACTGCCTCCTGATCATGATTCTGTTGAAAATGATCAACATGGATTCATCCACCCCTGCCCATAGCCTCCCGGTGCACACATGTGCAGCCCTCCCACATGCACGCCCTCCACTGCCCTGTGATCAGACTCTGTGATGAAGGGGCTCCTTTCCCACTCAGGAGAAAATGAGGACATTTGATCTTAGAGCCTCCAGGCTTATTTTTAAAAATCCCTTTTCTGTCCCCAAAGCAAACTGCCCTTCATTTAAAAACAACCACCCTTTAGGGGAAGTGGAGGGCCCATTAAAATCTCTCCACTTTAAAACTTACCCTTTGGACTTTGTGATAAATTGACTATTTCCCTGTGCTTTTTGTTTTTAATTTCAAATTTCATTTTTTGATGTGAAAACCGTCACCCCTTATAAAATGCAATGAGCTGTAAGAGTGGCGACAATGAAAAAGCTTTCTCCATCTGCTTTGAAATTAAACACGGGGCTCCCCAGGGTATCCACCCTTGAGACAAATTAAATTTGGGCAACTGAATTCTTTGACATACAAACAATTGTTCCCTGAATGCCTGCCTCAGTACCCCAGATCAGAGTGGATTTAATTTTCCCATGGACTGTAACTTATTGAAATGGTCTTCATTGTTTGACAAGTGAGTATTGCAAACTAAAAAAGGAAATCCTACTTTGGAAAGAACTTTAGCACATACAACTAGGTCCTCTTGCCAGAAAAGATAAAAATGCTCTCTTGGTACAATATGAAGTATAGTGACAGAGGGAGACAACTCTGTGGGGTGTGTGTGTGTGTGTGTGTGTGTTGGAGCTGTGAGGGAGGAGGACAGACTGGTTCTGTTTTCTAGCAACTCTAAAAATCCAAGATCGGAACAAGGGTTGAAAGTTTTCACCCCCTGAGGCCAAGTCCCTGAGTCCAAATCACCTCTCTGGGACATTCCTCCCATGTGCCCACTTGGGTCCTTGTAAGGCATCTCATTTTGACATTCTGGGCCTGCCGTGTTTCTTAGCTGTTTAGAACACAGTTACCTCTTGTGGGTCTGAATGTCTCCTCAGTTGCAACACCTCAGCCGGCTTTCTCTGCCTATCTCTGCATAACAGGAAGTCAAATGTAATAACAAGAAACTTGCAGAATTGTGAACACTTCCTACTAACCACTGCCCTAGAGCTGCCTCTTCCTCGGCACAAAGCAAAGTGAAGATTTGGCAATTGGTTGGTAAAATTAGCCTCAGTTGACAATGTTGCTGAGTAACTGCACACATGGAACTGTACTATTTCCCAGGCTGGGATTCAAGGAAGAATAATTCACATCACGGAGAACTAATTACCACTGTAAGCTCCGGTCCGTGGTTTCATACGTTAAGATCATTCAGAGAAATATGGAGGCCTCCGTCGTCAAATGTAGCCATTCGTGCTGGTCACTGACATCGACATTAGTACATTAGGGTGCTTTGTGTATGTGTATTTTATAAGCATAATTGAAAACCCTGTATTTCACAGTAAGAATCCTGCCAGGGTGGCAATAGCCTAGGACAGGCAACCACAAAAAAGCCCTGGGCCCTGGGAGGCTGCATGTCTGGCCCCTTTATAGGATTCCACTCCGGCCATCACGGTGCTTTGGGAATAGTGACTCTACTGACACCGTAAACAGTAAACAAGGCTTGGAGTAAGATGGACCTGTGATACAATCTGATAAGAAGAATCCATTAAAACTGAGGCCATTTACTATGGATAGAGGACACAAAATACCAGAAAAACTGATTGATGACTTTTGTTAAGGATCATGAGGGAAATGTGGTGAGGAACAAAATATCCATGCTTTCAAAGATGTGTATGTGAACTACACATCTTTGTGTAAATTACATCATGTCTGGGACTTGCTTGGAAGTATTTCAGGAAAGAGAAGGAAAGGGAAGGGGAAAAAAAGAAAAATGCATGGAAATGTGATTAAAACTTAATAATTTTTGAATTTCAGTGCTGGGTGTATTCAAAGAGATCTGTTTTCCCTATATTAGTATTGTGATAAAATATGACTGTCTATGTTGATATTTTAAATATTTGCATAATAAAGTTCTTTTTCTAAGATCCTCTTAGTCTTATATTTTTCCCACACATCAGCTATTGCCCTGAACTTCAACTTGCCCCTTTCCCCAGGCCTGGATTTCCAGACCTGCTGTTCCTCCAACGCACAGCAAATGATACTACCCAGATGCTCCACCATACACACACGCACCCCCTTCCAGGCCCTCCATTTCTCCCTCCCTGTCATTTTATCAGTTAATGAATGGGGCTCCTGGTGTGTTCTGTATGGACAGTGTCTCCTGGAAAGTCAACTTTGCTCAAACACTTTGTGGTGGAGGGGAGAAGACAGCAAAATTCCAGCACCAGGGGAATCTCTGAGGGACCCCAGGAAGAAATGACCATCTGGAATTCTAGGGGTTTGACCTCCTGGACAGATACACACTATATGTATATATATGAGAAAGAGAGAGAAACTACGCTTACAGAGTGCAGAATTTCTACTCTATGATCCTGCCCCTGACATCTAGCAGTTTGGTTTCCACTTTGAAGCTGTCAAATCTATCAGCTGTGTGAAACATGCTTTAGGGGATTTCCCTTTTATCACCCAAGGTCTTCACAGAAATGTTAGGACCGATTCTGAATGCTTAGGCGTCTTCAGGCCACTGTGATGCCTCTGTCTGACAGGCGCTCCTGGAGCCCACACACGGCCTTTGCTCTGATGCATCATTTTGTGGCTGGCCACTCCTTCACAGTTCTCAGAGACACTGTTCTTTCTCTCTTTAAGCCAGTCATCACTGGATGACGAACACAGCTTCGAAGGAGCGGGTGCAGAGGCCAAAGAAGTAGAAATGATGCATGGGCCAACAAAAAATGGAAGAAGAGGAACCATTACTCAGCACACTGACAACAGGGCAACTAAGACTAATTCTGAGTAATCCTGCCTGGCCCATCTAACAGGGACATTTTCTATGGAGAAAAAGAACTGGTAATATTTGACTTGGGTTGGTTTTCTATTACTATTGTGATAAAATATATATAACATGAATTTACATTTTAATCTAAGTGTAGAAGTACACTTACACTTTTGTGCAACTGTTACCAACATCCATCTCTAGAACTCTTTGTATTGTATAAAACTGAAACTTTATGCCCATTAAATAGTAATTCCCCATTCCCCTGCCCTGGCCCTCCTTAACTACTATCTTAGTTACTTTTTATTCATCGCTGAGAAAAAAATACCTGATGCCCAAAGTTGGGAAAAGGAAGGTTTATTTCTTACAGATTTCAGAGGTTTCAGTCCATACTCAGTTGTCTCCAAGGCAGGGTGGCATGGTGGGCCGCAGTTCACTGCGGCTGCAAACAGCAAGCGGGACCAGCAAGAGAAAGACACACCTTCTTCCTGCCATTACATCACACCCTGGCTCCACCCCTAGGAGGGTGTAGCACTGACACCACCAATCCAAGCACTAGACAATGAACCAATCACAAATGCATAATGCAAAGGCATGAGGCTTGGGGGCCACTGACATAAACCATGACATTCCACCCCTGGCCCCCAAAGACTCATGTACAAACTTTATACAAAAGACATTTAGTCCATCTCCAAGAGTTGCCAAAGTCTTAACGTTTTTAGTGTTGCTGAGAAGTCCAAGTCCCAAGTCTCCTCCAATATCTATGGCAAACTCTTAACTGTAACCCCCTGTACAAGTGCAACAAGGTTAAACATTTCTGAAATGCAAAGGCACAAAATAAACATTACCATTCCAAAAGTTACAAACGGGGGAATATAAAGCATTGGAAACAAAGCAAGTCCAACATCCAGCGGGGTGAGCATTAAGTCCTAGAGTTCCATGCTCAGCATTTGAAGCAATCTGGTTGCAAGCTCCAAATGGCTTGGGTGATTCCACCCCCAGGGCACTTCCAGGGATTTCAGCTCTCACAGCTTTTCTCTTAAACCTTCTCTGCTCAGTTTTTGCAGCTTTCCTTAGATGATCCATGTTCTTGGCTTTTCCAAACTTCTGGGGTCTCCACTGCACCTTTGGCTTCACACTTACATCTTTACATATTGCCCTCTCAGGGGCACACTGCTTGGCCTCCCAGGCCCTTTGCAATTGAGGTGGAAGCCTTCTTACCCTCAGAATTTGTGCATTTTCCTTGCACCTAAAATCAGCACCATGTGGATGCCGCCAAGGTCTGCTGTCAGCTGGAGCAGTAGCCAGGCTTTTCTCTCTGTTGGCTGTAGGGGTCGATTGCCTAGATTTCTGGGCTCTGTTTACCTGATTGTGAAGAAAAGCTTTTCTATGTTGCCGCCATTCTGGAACCTCATGTGGCCTCCCATGCCATTCTGGAGCATGGTGCTCTGAAGCTTTCTCATCTGAGAACATTCTTTCACCTTTGCAGTTTTGGGGCTGCAAAAGATGGAGATCCGCTGCTTCCTGGGATGCCCAGTGGCCATCTTTCTTAACTCTCTGTTTCTTCTCAGCACTATCTTTACAATCCATAGCTTTACTGGAGTTTTCCTTCTGGCCAAACTCACAGTGTTTTAAATTATCCTGCTGGGCTCTTTGCTCTTGATTTGCAACATAGATCTGGCTAAAAGCCCCCAACAATAGCCATGCCACAGCTTCAACATTTGACTGCCTTGAAATTTCCTTTGCCAGATTAATCAGTCCACTACCCTTAATCTCAGTCTCAGGCAAAGTCTCTGGGCATGAGCAAAATGCAGACAAACTTTCTGCCAAGCCATAACACACGTCATAGGGAGTCCAACAACCAATACAGTCCTCCTTCCCAGCAGAAACCTCCAAGCCTGGTCTTTACTATTAGGCTTTCTATCAGCCTTCTGGTCTCCTGAGCTCTGACCAGAATCTCCTCTACAGAACAACCTAAATTGCTCCAACTCTGTGTATCCAGGCAACATGTCTGAACCTTTCCAAACTCTGCCCACAAGCCATTTCCAAAGCCTCTCGAAAAACATGGTCAGGTATAGTCACAGCAATGACCCCACTCTTTGGTACCAAATTCTGTCTTAGTTACTTTTTACTCATCGCTGAGACAAAATACCTGATGCTCAAAGTTGGGAAAGGCAAGGTTTATTTCTTACAGTTTTTGGAGGTTTCAATCCATATTCAGTTGGCTCCAAGGCAGAGTGGCATGGCGGGGCCGCAGTTCATGGCGGCTGCAAACAGCAAGCGGAACCGGCAAGAGAGAGACACACCTTCTTTCTGCCATTACATCACATCCTGGCTCCACCCCCTAGAAGGGTGTAGCACTGACACCATCAATCCAAGCACTAGACAATGAGCCAATCACAAGTGCATAATGCAAAAGCATGAGGCTTGGGGGCCACTGACATAAACCATGACAACTACCGTTGTACTTTCTGTCTGCATGAATATGTCTTTTCTGAGTAACTCACATAAAGGGAACCATAAAATATTTATCTTTCTTGTGATCATTTTTGTCACTCAGAATAATGTCCTCAAAGTTCATCCATGATATAACATATTATAGAAATTTCTTCTTTTGAAGGCTGAGTAAGTATTCCTTTGTATGTATATAACATTTTGTTTATCCATTCATTTGTCAGTGGATGCCTGGATCATTCCCAAACTTTAGTTATCAAGAATAATGCTTCTGTGAACATGGTGTATAAATATTTCTTCAAGGCACTGCTTCCAGTGTTTTTAGTATGTAACTGGAAGTGAAATTGCTGAATTACATAGTAATTTTGTTCTAATTTTTTTGAGGAAACTCCATACTGTGTTTCACAGTGGCTTCACAATTTTACACTTCCCATAACAGTATATAGAGGCTCCGGTTCCTCCAGCTTCTTTGTCAACACTTGTTATTTTCTGGTTTTTGTTCTGTGAAACAATTTGTTTCTTGGTAGTAGCCATGCTAACTAGTATAAGGAGTCATCTCATTGCAGTTTTGATTTGTATTTCCTTAACAATTCCTGATACTGTGCATTTTTTTGTACCTATTGGCTATTTGTGTATCTTCTTTGAATAAATGTCTATTTGAGTATTTTGCTCAATTTTGAAATGAGGTGTTATGTTTTGTGAAGGATTTTGCTGTTGTTGTTTGGGATTTTGGAGGGGGATTATAATTTTAGGAGATATCTCTAAATCCTGCATATTAGTCTTTTATCAGATGTATGATGTATAGGTATTTTACTCTATTGATAATGTAGTTTAATGCACAATTAAAAATTTTTTATGAAGTCTGAGTATCCTATTTTTACCTTTGGAGTTGAAATCATGAAATCATTGTAAAATGATGAAAAATGTAAAACATTGTAAAATGTTAGTGAAGATTTTTATCTATGTCTTGTTCAAAGAATTTTGTAGTTTAATATCTATATTTTGGTAATGAATACAGTTTGACTTGATTTTTGTGTATGATGTTAAGTATGGGTACAATTTGTTTTGCATGTAGGTATCCAATTTTCTTAGTACATTTTTTAAAAAGATTGTTTCTTGCTCATTGAATAACCTAGATGCATTGTTGAAAATCATTGCCCATATATGTGTGGTTTATTTCTGGACAATCTATTCTAGTCCACTGGTCTGTATGGCTGTCTTTATCTTAGTACTATACTGTTTTAATTAGTATAGCTTTGTAGTAAGTTGAAATCAGGAAATGTGGGTCTTCCAGTCATTCTTTTTTAGGACTGTTTTGGATCTTTAAGATCCCTGAAATTCTATGAATTTGATTTCTATTAAAAAGTCACTGGGGTCTTTACAGGCATTGAAAAAATCTATATATTCCTTTGAATATTGTTGACATCTTCATGTAAGTTTTCCAGTCTGTGAACCCATTTATTTATTCCTATTTCTTTTTCATTTTTTTTAGAACTGATTTATAGTTTTTGTAGTAGTTCACCTTTTTGTTTAATTCCTAAATGTTTTGTTTTAATGTTAATATAAATGGAATTGCTTTCTTAATTTCCTTTTTGGATCCTTTACTGATTGGATCCTACTAGATTTGTTTATTGGTTCTAATAATGTTTGGGAATTGTTAAGACCTTCAACATATAAGATCATATTCTTTCTGAACAGAGAATTTTTTTCTTTCCAAGTTAATTAACTTTTATTTCTTGTTCTTATCAATTGTTCTGACTAGGACTTCCAGTGTGTTTTGAATAGAAGCACAAAGGTGCATATCTTTGTCTTCTTCTGATCTCAGTATTTCACATTTCTCTGCTTTCAGTAATTCACATTGAAAATGATGCTTGCCATGGGGTTTTCTTACACAGATTTTATTATGTGGAGATAGTTTCCTTCTTTTCGTTGTCTCCTAGTTGCTTCTATCATGAAAGGATATTAAATTGTATGCTTTTTCTACATCAGTTAAAATGAGCATTTTTTTTCTTTTACTCTGCTAACGTAGTGTATCATAGGGACTGATTTTTCTATGTGAAATCAACTTTTAATTCCAAGAATAGACCCCATTTCACCACGTAAAAATCTTGTGATGTGTTATTAACTCTGGTTTGTTAGTATTGTTTTGCTCAGTGTTATAAGGAATATTGGTCTGTTGTTTTCTTGTAGAGAGAGAGTGTGTGTGTGTGTGTGTGTGTGTGTGTGTGTGTGTATCTTTTTCTGGTGTTCGAGACTGGACTCAGGGATGCTCTGTAACTCAGTCACACTCCCAGCCCCTTTATTATATTTTTAGGTTGAGACAGAATCTCACTAAGTTTCCAAGGCCGGTCTTAAATTCAGAAGTTTCCTGTCACAACCTTCTAAGTATGTAAGATTATAGATATGCACTGACATACCCAGCTGGTGGTATTTTTGAATGGTTTGATATCAGGACAATTCTGGTTTTGTAGACTGAGTTAGGGAGTTTTCCCTCTCAAATGTTTGGAAAAAAGCAAACAATTGGCATTACTTCTTTAAATATTTGACAGAATTCACTGGTGAAGATCAGAGCTTTTCTTTGTCAGGAAGATTTTGAAGTATCATTTCAATCTCATTACTGTGATAAGCGTATTCAGATTTTATTTCTTCATAGTTCAGTCTTGGTTGTGTTTCTAGTAATTTTCCATCTAGGTTGTCAAATTTACTAGTGTAAAGTTGCTCATAATACTATCTTACAATCCTTTTTATGTCTGCAAAGCAGGTAGTCCTAGCCATATTCTTTTTTCTGGCTTTAGTAATTTGAGTCTTTGTTTTTTTAATATTCCATTTAGCTTAAGGTGTGTTAATTTTGTTAATCTTACTATACTGATCCTTTTGTTAATATATACTGTGATTCTTTGTCTCTTGTACAATTTTCTATTTTTTATATAATGTAATCACTCGCTGTCTTTTTTACTATTTGCATAAAATATCCTTTTTATCTTCTTTCGTTCAACCTATTTGTGTCTTTGGATCTGAAGTGAGTATCATGTGGGTAGAATATTGTTGGATCATGTCTTCTTATCCATTTTGTAAATCATTTAAAAAGAGTGTTTAATCTCAATTACATTTAAAGTAATTACTCATATGGAGCAATTTCTGTGATTTTGCTATTTGTTTTCTGCATGCCTTAGAGCACTTTTGTCACTCATCTCCTAAGTTCTGTGTTTAGTAGAAGTTTTTCAGTGAAAGACTTAAATCCTTTCATATGTATGTAATATATATATATACATATATACATACTACATACACACATATATACATATATAAGCTATCTCCCTTTTTTACAATTAAGATTTAAAATCCTAAAGTTATAGCACTCTAATTTGAATTCATACCAGCTTAACTTTAATACCATACAGATCCTCTACTTTAACAGCTTTGTCCCTGTCCCTTTCAGCTGTTAATGTCACAGAATTGTATCTTTATTTATTGCATATCAAAAAATAATTTTTTAAATCTCAAATTATATAGAAAACCAAATGTACCATTACCAACCAAAGTTATTATAATATTAATATCTAGGTTGCTAGTTTTTTAAAAAAACTTACTAGTCTTTTAAATCATGCAGAAAACAGAAACAGAGTTTACACACCAGTGTTCCACTGGATTTATAATTGTACATGTGTTTGCTTCTGTGACGTCTTTACTCCTGCACACAACCCTGAGTTGCTAGTAATGTCCCTTCCTTCAATTTGCAGGACTCCTTTCATGTTTCTTACAGGGTGGATCTAATGGGAACAAATTCCATCAGCTTCTGGTTATCTGGAAATGTCTTCATTTCTCTCTCACTATTGAAGAATAATTTTGTGGGGTACAAGATTTTTCAGTTGACAGATTTTGAAGTTGTTATTATCGTTTTAGCACTTTGAATATGTTAGACTTCTGCTTTCTGGCTTCCAAATTTTCCCATGAGAAATCTGTCTATAATCTTATTGAGAATTCTTTATAAATGACAAGTCACTTCTGCTTTCAAAATTCTTTGTCCGTTGAAAGTTTGATTATGTCGTGTCTCTGTGTAGGTCTCTCTGAGTTCATCGAATTTCTTATATATGTTTATGCTTATGTTTTTCATCCAATTTGGGACGTTTCAGTCATTATTTCTTCAAATATATTTTCTTTTTCTTCTGGGACCTCCATAATGAGTACATTGGACTGCTAATTGGTGTTTGTTCTTTGGGTCTCTTCAGCTCTGATTATTTTTTTATGTTTCATAGACTTGAAAACAACATTTGTCTTATTCTCATGTTAGCTGATTCTTTGTTCCATCTACTTAAATCTGATTTTATAAATCCTCTAGCGATTTTCTCAATTTAGTGACAGCAATTTTTCAGCTCAGCATTTCTTCTGGTTTCCTTTTGTTTTCTTTTTATTGATAATTCCATTTTGTTCATATATCATTTTTTAAACTTTCTTTACATCTTCCTTTGAATATCTTTAAAAGTATTATTTTAAAATCTTTTTATCTTCTTTTTGGAGGGTGAAGGTGGGGACTGAGGTAGGGTTTTGCTATGTAGTTCAGGCTGACCTTGAACTCAGTATATAGCCCAGGCTGACAACTCACAGCAATCCTCCTGCTTCAGCCTCACAAGTGCTGGGATTACAGGCATGCCCTACCACACCCAGCTAAAATCTTTTTGGAAGTAAAGTAGAAATCAATTCTTTCTCAGGGACTGTTTCTATTGGCTTATCTTTTTTCCCCTTTGAATAGGCTATACTTTTCTGTTTCTTTGTATGCCTTGCCATTTTTTGTTGTTGAAAACTGAACATTTGAATCTAATAAGGTGACCTTGGAAATTAGATTATTCCCCTTCTCAGGTTTGCTAGGCATTTTATTTTGTTGTGACTATCATAGGCTGTCTCTGAGCTAATAATCAGCCTGAAGCATAACTATAAGGCCTTCTCAAATATTTTGTACTTTCCCCTACACAACTCAGTGTCTTTCTAATTTCCTAGTATATATAATTATTTTTGAAAGTTCTATTCTTCAGTCTCTGGTTCCCAAAAGGAGATACAGAGAAAAATGAATCAAAGGAGAAAAAAGATCAAGGCCCCTTAAATCTTCTGAGTCATTTTAATCAGGAGGTAAGGAGCTTAAAACAATGGGAAGAGATATACCAAAAATGACTGACACTTTATTTTTATTGCCACCTCTTTGTCTGCCCACAGTGAATAGATGTATCAGTCATCGAAGCACAAATCCCCATGACTTGGAGGCCTGGTTCAGTTTACTGATCTTGACTCCTACAAGTTGAGTGTAAACCTCTCCTAGACATAGCTGCTTGCCACAGGCCTAGGGGTGCAAAAAGGGGAGATACTGACCAAAATGAAGCATAATCTAATGTCTAAGCCTTCCCCTAGGAGACTGAAGTTTACACAAGACACCAGAGATCCAAAAATAGTTACATCAAATGGATTCTGCAAGGGTAATTATTGTATGGGGGGGGGGAGAGAGAGAGACAGACAGACAGACAGACAGACAGACAGAAAAAGGGAGAGAGAAAGACATTTCTGGTGCTTTCTGTTCTGCCATCTTACCAGCACCCCTTTATGGGTACGTTTTAAGGGAATAATTTTATTACATTTAATGCAGGTACCTATTAGAGATTCATCATACACAAAATAGCCTATATACTTTATAAGCAACCATGGATACACATAAAAAGAAATAGTAAATATTTACATGTGGAATTTAAACGAAAGAGAAAGGATTTGGTTCATATGCTATAGAAACATCATTTTTTCCCACTCTAATTTTTTAACTCAACCATTCTCCTCCTTTCATCTCTTTCTTGGCATTCCTTTCTTGTACTGTCTGTGAATGACTGTGAATGACAAAACAAAATTCAAGAGAAATAGGAATTTTACTTAGACTCCATAAATGTCTCTGCAAACATCTTTTCCTTTTCATATATGGAAAGATATTCCAAAATACACATAAATAAAAACAGCTTATTAATTGACTTGAACATGGAAGTTCATTGATATTTGAATTTTGTATTTTGGTTGGATGAGTTTCCAGAAAGTTGTTTCAAATTAACTTCCATAATTTTGAAAAAAATTCAAAAATTATATTCCAGAAGGTTCTGCTATAAAAATAGCTCAGCCAATCCAGTCTTTCAGCACTTTCCTCTCAGTGATAAAATCTATTTTTTAAAATACAATTTTTATGACTCTCTGAGACCTGAAAAGGAGGGCTCAGGGTTTAGGGTAACACAGGAAATTTGTGTTTATAAGGTCTAAGTGTGTGGGTGTGTTCATGCGGGCAGTACTAGAGATAAAAACATTGAAAGAAAATGTTTTAAGCCATCATATAAAGGAGTTGAAAGAGTAAGTCTCTAATGTTTATGATATGTATTTAGTATTCTAAGAATAGCCAGATTATTAAAAATACCACTTGAGACTAAAAGCACAATTTGTAAAAGAAATATTTGATATTAGATTTCATTAAAATTTAGATTTTTGGATTGGAAATGTACAAAGAGAATGAAAATCAAATAATAGATTGGATGAAAATATTTGCAAATCACATACCTGCCAAAATATTTGTACTCAGAATAAAGACTCAAAACTCAACAGTAAGAAAACAAATAATTTCTTCAATGGATAAAATATACTACACCACATGAAAAGATGCCAATCACCACTATCTATTAAGAAAATATGAAGTCAAATCACAGTGAAGTACCACTACAAATATATTAGAATGAATTAAATAAAATTTAAAGGCAAACTGATAAAGACAAGAAGCAACTGGAACCTTCATATGTGACTGATAGGGACACACAATGGTACAACTGATTTAGAAGATACCTTGGCAATTTCTCATAAATTTAAACATATACTTCTATAACCCACCCATCCTATTCCTCATTTACCCAAAAGAAACAAATTATATTCAGATAAAACTTGTAAGCAGATATTAATAGCAGTTTAAACATATAACCACAATACCAACAGATTAATGCATATATCCATATTATGGAATAATATTCAGCAATAAAAAAAACTATTGATATGAGCAATAACATGGATGAATCTCAAATGAGTCATGTTGAACAAAGGAACCAGATTCCAAAGACTCTATACCATATAATTCCATTTATATAACATTTGGAAAAGGAAAAAAATTCAATGAACAGAGAATTTATTTCCCAGATTAGGGTTTAGGAAGAAGAATTGCATAGAAGTAGACAATGGGAAGAAATTTTTTATAGTGATAGAACTGTTGATTGTGGTAGTTGTTATATGACTCTGAATTTGTCAAAACTCATATAACTGGGTACCAATATAAAAAAAAATTACTGGGTATCAATGTAAAAATAAATATCTTTTGCATCTGCTCACATTTGCTACTCAGAACTGGAATTGCTACCTGCTTTTGTCTTTCCATAGCTAATCCAAGTTTGAGATGAATTCTTGGTTATCCATTCCAATGTGACTTGTATGAAGTTACCTCAAGAAAAACATGAGAATATGAGGACAACCAACATATCAAGTTAAATCTACCCCAGTGATCTGACAGTAAGATTTCAGAATTGGCCAAACAGTGTCCCTTCATCTAGCTGGTCCCTTTAACAGGTTCTGGGAAGGGCAAAGCAATGCCATTCTTAGCAACAAGTCCACATTATTCCAACTTCCTGTGAAGATATTCTGGCTGTGGTCCTCATTCGCCTCATTGTTGGTATCTCAAACAAATAAAGGAATATAGTCAGCGATGTTTCCTTCCATAAACAAGACCTCTGAATTCCAAAAGCCCTGGGTTTTAGGATAAGGGCCAACCAAGCGTTAGGTAAGTTGGTGCGTTTAAAGACTACGCAAAGGCTTCTCTTGTGAAAAATAGTAGAAAGCCTACTAGCATTCAGAAAAGCTGATATCTGGTCTTTCTTTTGTCATTTGCTTACTGTGTTCATATTTGCACTCTTCAGACAACCTTTCTGTGTTTTTTATTTTCTCATTGTCCTAATAAGATTTAGTCTGCAAGAAGTAGATAATGGGTCAAGTTGGTTTAAAATAGGTAGAGAGATAGAAAGACAGATAGGATTGCACATACATAGTGACTCTCAACTGGAGGTGACTTTATTAATAAGTGGATATTTGGCAACATCTGGAGATATTTTATTTTTGGTTGCCACAACTGAGAGGGCTGCTATTAGCACAGAGTGGATAAAGTCCAGGGGCACTGCCAAGACCCCGAAACGCATAGAATGGACTTGATAGCAAAGAATTATCTGACGAGTATGTCAATAGGTTGTAAAGAAATATCAATATATGGATAGTATATATGTGTAGTTTTTCAGGTATAGCAAAATCTTGAGAAAAAACATGGCTGAAGAAGAATAGAAAGTCAAGGCATAGTTTTTGCAAGTTTTCAGTTCTCAGTAGAGCTTAAGGCCTCTTCTTAACACTCCCTGATCTACAGGATTTAGTTTCAAATGCCATTCTCTGTGAGCCTCAGCCCAAGAGAAAATGAGAGAGATACAGCCCAAGTCAGCTGTTTGTCCTTTCCAGTTAGTTGTGACCAAGCAACCAGGGTTGCAAAGTTCAAGCTCATGGGCTTCCATGGAAACTGGACTGGAAGTCTTCAGAGAGATAGAGCCAGGAAAATAGCACTACCTCCAAACCCTTTTATACTGACCAGTAAGGGAGTAAGAACACCACCTACCCTCTAGAAGACTACCATTAAGTAAATAGCTGTGGACCAGAAAATAAGTGACAGGTCTGTCCTTAAAGTAGAATTCATTCTCTCTCTCTCTCTCTCTCTCTCTCTCTCTCTCTCTCTCTCTCTCTCTCTTTTCCCTCTCAGAATAATTTACATTTGTAACATTACTACAGAACAAATGAAAGCACAACTTATGTTCTGCAGTTTGCACAGTTGGTTTTATAAACTTTAGTAATTATTGTTTATTTATGATAGGTCGTAGTTTTACTCCTTTAAAGATATGTGAAGAACAATTGAGCTGCCTGCCTTTTATGATGTAAGGATCAAGTGAAGTGATTAAGAAGACAATAAATCCCTGAGTCAGCACAGTAAATGGGGTCCTAAAAGATCCCAAGTGAAATCCAAACTCCAGTCTTTTATCATACATGGTTACAGCATTTTGAATCTAAGAAAATGGCCGCCATCATTGCCCTGCACAGTTTGCCACTGGGCAGCTCCAATCCAAATCTCCTCAGCCCGGCAAGGTTTGCTGCCATCCAGTGGTCACTGTCAGCTTCAATTCACACATCAGTGTACAGAATGGAGTCCTGTGTGTGGCTGGGACAGACAATTCAACAACAAGAAGCTAGTCTAGGAATTCCCATTAGGTGTCACTCTTCTACTAGTCCAGACCAGGAAAATGGCTAGGAAAAGAAGACTCTGCACTGGGGAACCCTAATTGTGCTTCTTCCCTGGCCTAATCTTTTCCTCCACATTCCTCTGCACACAACACCCAGGATATACCCTGGGCAGGCCAGAGAGGGCAGACCAGAGAGCGCAGGCCAGAGAGGGGAGGCCAGAGGAAGGGAGCCATTGTGTTCTGTCTAGGTAAATTTTTAAAGCAGTCCTTATTTGAAAGGTTTTTCTGTACTTGAAAACAAAGCAGTGGTGGTTTTTTGCTCTTTTTTTATTGACTATACAGATTACTAAGTTTCATTTTGGTAAACTCATACATGCAAAAACACACTGTGCTGTGTGGTTATTTTTACTCTCCATTACTCCCTTCCCCACCCTCTCCCTAGTTTCACACTTCTGAGGAACTTCAGTGCATAAGATTACAGACTTCCTTGAGCATGCACATAATTCTTTATTCAATTTTAGGATTATGAGTTCACCGAAGCTAATATATGCACACAAAGAGAAAGACGAAATATAAGCATAACATAGATTCAAGTTGACAATAATTTTAAATCACTGGCATCATTTGGAACAGCAAAGGAAAATGGCAGAGGTGAGCACATGAAAGGAAGGGAAGGCTACTACTACCTGGGGATTACAAGCTCCTTGTTGTCCTCTAAAATGAGGTCAAATGCCTATAGGGCTCTTTAGCCACATTTATTTATGCTTAGCTTCTCCCACCTTTCCTCTTTTACCACTAACAGTGGTTCTTAGTTTTACAAGCCTGAGGTTATTCTGGTCTTCTCTATTTCACTCTGTTTTCCACAGAGTCCTTGGCATAGGAGTGAAGGAGTGTGAGATGGGTGTGAGAAGACTGGCTACGACGAGGCCCGCAGCCCTGACTCCCCGAGTCAGCAAGTCCCCCAGCTACCTGAGTTCTGACTGAGGATGAAAAGGGCTTAACCCTGCGGGATGGGATAAGAAACACTGGAAGAGCTGGAGTAATACACAATTTTTGAAGTCTGAAATATTGGTCTAGAAAGATCCTCCTGGGAAACTCCCCAACCAATTCACACTTAAAACAGGTGAAATAAGTATCAGGTGGTTTTACTGAAAGAAGAGTGATATGACCTCTTTTCCCTCTGTCTATTGATAAATGACATCAGTAACAATTATTTGTGCCTTCTGTATTACAGACAAAAAACTTTCACCTTTGTAATGATCAATATCTTAAAATAAGATTTTTTAATCTTGTTGGTTACTGTCCATTGTTTAAACTATAGATTATAAAGCTCTAAAGTTCACATTTAGAGAAGAAAAACTCAAAGTCAAAGTCATTCCAATAAAGTAACATAATTCCAAACTGCTCCAGGTCCCCATCCAATCTACTATGGGTGTGGCGGGGGGGGGTGGCTCTGTGTTTTAGCAAGATTTTCAGCTGTGAATCCCAATCTTGTTTCATATCTGGCCATTTGGGATCTTATAAAAATTGAATACTGACATCATAAAATGAGATATGTGAATGTATCAATTTCTCAAGATGAATATGATTATATTATGCATCACAAACATACACTAATAGAAATGATGTATAATTGAAAAAAGATATTAAAGTATTAATTTTTTAAAATTAATTTTTATCTATTAATTTTTTTGTATCAAGAATTGAACTCAGGTTCTCACGCCTGCCAGGTAGGTGCTGAAAGTGTTAAATTTTTAAAAATAACACATACTTCACATCCCTGGTCACTTAAATTACAATCTGTGGAGTTGAATTTAAGCAGAGGATTTTTAAAAAATCTCCCCTAGGGAGCCAAAATTTAGAATTAATTGATTAGAGAAAGATAAATATCATTCTTCTCCAGCACTTTGTACTGTCTTTGCAGGATTCCCTGGAGCCCTGGGTGACTGCCCACAGCCATGAAAATACAGAGGCTGGGAAATAGGAAGCTAGCAGTGTAATCTAACCCTGAAATGGAGATAAGAGAAGAGGAGATGTGTGATTCAGGTAGGAGCCAGAATTAATAAGACTGTTGAAGTGTTGGTTTGGGTAGGCAGAGGTCCTGAGGTTAAGGATAGGCCCAAAGAAGGCATAATTTCTGGGATCTAAAGAGATAGAATAACAAGATTAGCCACTTAATTTGCAGAGCTTGGTGCAAAATGGAAATGTGGAGTCCTTTGTTCAAAATCATTGAGACTCATCAGACAGTAAGAAGAGAACATTAAGCCCAGCACAGGAACCTGCGCGGCCAAGCATAGGTTGCAAACCACAAAGCCATTCCAGAGAAGGAGATTTTGATTATTGTACAGAGCCAGGATTGGCCAACACAGGGGCACACAAACAGATGACCAGAATGGGAGGCCGGTGACTCATGGCATCTCTCTCTAGGAAAGACTCACACAAATGCTAGCTCAGACCCTTTAGGAGACTTTCCTACTGGTTAGTGAACTCCTTGGCACCATGTGAGTGGCAGGATGTGTCCTTGAAATCTGTAAGCACTAACTGTTGAAGCATTGAGGACATCAGAAACTTTGGAGAAGTATTTGATGGAACAATCTGTGGAATGGGCCCATCATGGTGCAGAAGAAGATTGTGTGTAAACTCTGCCATGACAACATACACCAACAAGCTCTGGTCCCCTACGACACCTCTCAAAGCCGTAAGACCTGATTCTCTTTGGGAGTTGCCTATTCAGAAGCCATCCCAGGGGAAACTGCACACGGAAGGCCTCACTCTAGTCACAGCTGCCCTGGAGACCAGATCCTGGAGCTTTGCTGGTGGGACGCCTCGTGGGTGGGTTCTTGCTCACCACCAGCAGCAGCAGCTAAGGAATCCCAAGAAGACCTGTGTTGTGGCTTGTAGACAGATGTCTCCCAAAGCCTCATGCAGTCAGAGGTGGGGCTTTTCTGAGGTGGCGGATCTAGGGTGTGTGCTGCTGGGACCAAAGATGATGCTAGATTGAATCATGGTTTGATACTAGGATTAACTCTGATCCACTCGGGGCATGAGTGCTGCCTGCCCTGTGGGTTGGTAGCCTGGATAAGATATAAGGCACTGCAAGAGGGTGGCTGCTTGTTGCTTATAGCTTGCTGCTTGCTGCTTTGCTATCTTCTACTTTCTACTTTCTGCCTGCCGTGAACTGTTTCTCCTCTGTGATTGCTCTCTGCCCTACCATCCTGCATCAGAGCCAACCAACTACAAAGGAAACCTCTACAGACTCTGAGCCAAATCAACATTTCGTTCTTCAGCTTTGGGTGATGGGCATTTTGTCTCAGAACAAGAAAAGTAACTAAGACAGCACCTTCTCTTTATTGTCGCCTTCCAGATAGCATCTAGTTAATCTAATTGGCACAACACAATCTAGTTCCAGGATCCTAGATGCCTGAGAGGTATGGTGATTAGTTTTTTAGTCACCATTCTCATACTCACTACTAAGTGTGAATCGAATTTTTCTCCATGGAAGAAAATAACCATTTTAACCAGTAACTCTCAATATGAAAAGACTTCTATGTGTCTGAGTTAGGCATTTCTGTTCCCTAGATGTTTAAAAAGAGAATCAATGTCCCAATTTGAGAGAAGACAGAGAAGACAGGTGAAAAAAAGAACAACCCCCGTACCACACAGCCCCTTGAAACAGAAATGGGAATTCTTTGGGCACATTTTAATCTCAATCCTCAGGAAAACTTTAAATAGAGGAGCGAGCCCTGTGGCTAAGGTCCCACCTCCCTCAGGAATAGCTCAATAATCAGGCAACCACATGCTGTTTCAAATTAGCTTCAGAAACTGAAAGTCCTACTTCCCTTTCAGAAACCAAGTCAGACTTTTCTCTCTAAATCCTTGTGTAGGCCCCAGTTAATCCACACATACCCCCTTGACGCTTCCAAGTGCCAGATCCGTCCTTGTCTTTGGATGATCTAAAAATGAAAGAAATAACAAGGCCCTGCTTCAAGGAGCTTATGGTCCAGTGCACAAATATGCCAGAGAGAGAGAGAGAGAGAGACAGCATTTCTGGCTCAAATAGTGTTGTGAAGAAAAATAAAGTAAGATAATGGGGTGACAAAAGGCCAGCACAGCAGGAGTTAGTGATACTGCATTGCGCTGTGGGAGGCCACTTGGAGAGGTTGCTCTTGAACTAAAGCTGAATGGAGCCAAGGAAAAACCATGGTACAATCCAGAGAAGGGCAGCTAAGAGAGACCAGCCCACTAACCGACCTTGAGACTGCTGCAAGCTCTGGCTGTTTCCGGAACCGGAGGATGGGTGTGGTGAGCGAGCATTGTGTGAGAGAAGCCAAGGAACAACACACAGAGCCTGGGAGAAGGGTCAGAGGCTGGGCCTACAAATAGGGATCCTGAGTGTGAATTTTATTCTAAATACACTGATGCTTTTAAGGAAGAAATGATATAATTGGATTGCTACTTTTAAAAACTGTAGAGTCTGGCCACGGTGCAGTGGGTATATGATACCGAGCAAGAGTGAGGGTAGGGAGCCTAGAGAGTAAACTACTGCAATAAGGGCCGGGGATGTAGCTCAGCGGCACAGTATCTGCCTGGCAAACATGAGGTTCTGAGTTCGAGTCTCGGTGCCAAAACAAACAAACAAACAAACAAACAAACAAAACTACTGCAATAGACAAGGCAAGAAATACTGGGGTTCAATGGATTAGATGTGGGCTACTAGGAAAAAGGTAAGAAGAAGCTGACTTTTTTAGTTTTTAGCCTGAGTGACTTGATGCACTCCAGGATCAGGTCAAATGGATGAGAAGAAAGATTTCAGTACTGTTGTTCAGGCTGGGATAAAGAAGCTCATGAGGCGTCCAAGTAGAAATGCCTTGCTTGAAAGCTTGGCCAGTAAGCTCAAGGAGAGTCAGGAGTGTGGTATCAAGCAATCCTGGAAGGGCAGCTGTTTCAAAGAGAAAATGGCTGACTACATCAAAAGCTTCAGTGCAGCTAAAGAAGCTGAGGACAGAGGATTCACCTTGACTGGCCAAGGGATGGCCCATGAGTGACTTTGACTGGAACCTCCCTGATGAAGAGGTGTGTAGCAAGACTTAATTTGGCCGACTGATAACAAGAAGCAGCTGGGTCCCTCACTGACTTCTGACAGCCTGTGGCAAGCGTACCGATGTAGGCCCCTGTGTTCAAGCCCATATCCGTATCTCTCCCCTTTTGACCCTCAGCTCCATTTCTCACAGTGAAGACCCTCACACACGTGAATGTGGACTCTGCAGCCTACATGTTCAAACTCTGTCTGCACTTCTTTACAATCAACTATCTTGGGAACCACTACCGCAGGAACAGGAAAGCGCTCTTGCAACTCTTGGCCATTGAGTAAGGAATTTCGTAGTCCCTGATGATCTCAAAGGCATCAAGGACACAGAGGTTAGGTAAGGATGTTCCCTCAGACAGACTTCTCACCCAGTGAGGAGGAGAACAGCTAGAACAAGGCCAGAGAAAGACCTTCTAATTTACAAGGATCCAGACAGGAGTTCTGCTGTTTTTGTCTAAAGGTGGGACTACAGGTAAGGAAGGAGACAGATGAAGCTTTTGATGATAAGAAAGTACAGTAATTCTCATTCAGTAACACATACTTTTCTCCGTGATATATAAAAATCAGAGTGATACCAGGAAGGGGAAGTGTTAAGATCTCAAGAAGCAAATATACTGGGCCTAAGAGTTTAGGAGAAAAGGAAAGCAAATTTATTAGGTGCCATTTTTTGAGTGATAGTATTGCTTTCAAAGTTCATCTTGAAACTAGCTGCAAGAAGCATGGTCTTTGAGAAGTGACTGAGTCATGAGGCTCTCTGTCTCGTGAGTCCTCCTGAGTATCCTGCTCTGATAAATGGGATTAGGGCCTTATAAAAGAGGTGAGGGAACCAGTCTTTTGTTCTTCTACCAGTGAGTTCACAGCATTCAACTCCTTTTACCCTTCGATCCCTTCTACCATGACAGTGCCATCTGTAAGGAATAGGATTTCACCAGACACCAAACCTGCTAACACCTTGAATTTGGAATTTCTGGTCTCCAGAACAGTGAGAAATCAGTTTCTGCATTTATAAATTACCCAGTCTTGGTGTCTCCTGTTACAGCAGCATGAAGTAGTTTGTGTGTAGTAGTTTGACTTTGTTGAATGCCCACTTAAAACAATAGATCACAAATTTAAAGCCAATCTAGGCAAATCAGTGAACTGCTTTTCTCCAGGAATATTCAACTTCCAAGATACACTGAGGAGGTAGATCTTCAGGTTAAACAAAGTTAGGGGTTTTCCAGGTAGTCATGATAGAGAAAGAGGGCCCATGGATTTAAAGGAGTTTGTTCTGCAGTGGATTTAACACTAGAGCTAGGAATCTATGCTAAGGAGGGTGTAATAGGAAATCAGTCCATTGTGGAAAAATGGTGCAATAAGTGGTGCAGTGGCCGCTGAGATGATGTCAGCAAGTTGCTGGAGTGGGTGAGCTGTGTGTAGGATGTGATGGTCACAGAGTGGGAAGCTTGAAAGTGAGATTTCAGAGATTGTACGATGATAAAGGATGACACAATTTACTTATGACTGTGCACCTCTGAACTTGTTGGACGAAGTATTCTATAACAACTCTATTAAGTAAGCAAAACTATTGCCCTCATTTTGCAGATGAGAATACTGAGGCCTAGACATTAAAATGCTGGCTTAAAGTCAAAGAGGTGATAGAAGGCAGTGCTGGAAATCAAAGCCAGGTTTATCTGGCTTCAAAGGACTTTGTTCTTAATGACATCCTCATCTGTACTCCCTATAGCCAGGTCTGGGTCATTTGAATCAAGATTTTTTTTCTCTTTCAAGAAGTACTTATCTAGAAATTAACTTTTTATTTATGAAGAGAATTATGAATTTTGAATTGCATTCATTGTAATGCTGGACTTTTAAAGTGTCAGAAGGATGAAGTATAGGAATAATTTTGTAGTGACCAGAGAACTGTTTAAATGCAGGGCTTTCTGGGGAGAAATAATGGAAATAACAAGTTTACTGGTAGAAATGCAGCTACATTAGTACATTGTCTGCGAGCGCCCTCTACTGGCTCCACGTAAGAACGACAATCTGGAATTAAAAACTTCATTTGTATTCTTGATTTCGTTGTAGTTTTGAAGGAGCATATGGACTTGATTTATCACCTAAAAATGTGTTTCTTTGTTGATGCTGAGATCAAGGGGGGTCAGGGAAAGCTGTGGTTACAGAACAGACCTGGGTCAGCTCTTGTGCGGTCACGATTATGATCATGTCAGAATCTTAATCTCTTTTCCTTGTTTGATCTTGGGCCTGGCACAATATCCTGTAAATAACAGGTGTCCAATAAATATATTTCAGTCAGAGTAGAAGAAAAATAAGTGAAGTGGTGCAACTTTACAGAAGTGGGGCCTGATCCTCCTCCAGCAGTTCAGTTAGGGTTCTAGGAGGAGACGGAAAAGAGACAGAGTTGCAAAAGAAAATAAATAAATAAGTACAGAAAGTATCATGAAAAACAAAGGGAGATTCATCAAGGCAAAAAATTCTATGTGATTCTGGAAAGAAGAACTCTGAAAAACACTAACAAACATGGCTCTCAATGTGTGAACAAAAGAAAAAATTCTTAACAGATGGAGGAAGCTAGCACGACAGTTTAAAATGGGTTGAAAAAGGAACTGGAAGGACTTCTGCACATGGGTACCAATAGGACAATAATTCCTGTTTTAAGGTTGTTTCCCCCTAAATCCATTTTTATACAAAATTATGCGGCCTTGTGGGAAATTCAACTCAGGAAACACACAATGCACTGGCCAAATTAGTGACATTTGTTTTCTTTAAATCCCATGTTTTCTTTGGGTTAGTTAGCTGATTTGTAGGTGACTTTTCTGGCTTTTGTATTGAGAATCTTGTGTCCTTGAACTCCCTGAGTCCCAGGCAAACTGAGACACCTGGTCACTCTATCTGGAACAGAGAATTTAGAATGCTCAGAGGGAGAAGATCGGCACCAAAGTGAAGACAAAACACGTGGGTCTCAGGACAAAACAGAGGACTTTGGCTGAGAATGGGCTGAGGTAACAGTTATGCATCTGTTATCAGCCTAACTCTGGGTTTTATGCATGATAAGATGCCTTGCTCACTAAGATAGTAGATTTCTGGGTTCTAAATGATCAGTTATATGGAATAAAACCTAGAAGTAGTTATACAGAAAAAACACACTCATAAGAACCTTTGGGTAGAAATAGCAAAATTCGGGGCACAAAAGATGGGGATCTCATTTCAAAGATCGTTCTGTTCCTTCACAATTGATATAACAACAGAGCTCTGAAAATACATAGGGTAGTCCCAGTGCAGGACTCTTAAAGCGAATGGGGAAAGACTGCTCTGCTGCTGCTATAACCTACATGTAAGTGGTCCCACAGTTAAACATGGCGCCCCAGTGAGGCCCGAACTAACAACTTTCAACCTCGCTTCAGTGACCAGAGGCCACCATGACAGTGGGAGACGGTAGGCCACGCTGGAGGAAATGGCCCCTGAGCCATGGAGAAGGCTCTTCTGGGCCATGCACAGCTCTTTCCCACCCAAAGTAAATTTGAGAAACTGATCCAGTCACAACAGCAGGGAGACAGCAAAGGTAATTTCTATAGCAGGCACTCTGCAGAAAATTACCAAATTCCTTGTTCTTTCTGGAAAGTCCCAACTTAGACATTTTATTGGCTTAGGAAAGATCTGGCAAAAAAATAAGCAAAACAAAACAAAAAGAGAAAAACAAAGATAGCCATGCGGGCACAATTGTAAAACACTTGTATGTAGGAAAAACTGAACATGGACAATCAGAGTTGTGAAAAGTAAGAAACAAAATATGACCAGTCAACTCTAAGCCAGCACACTTGATGTGGGTCAAGGACTGTGGTTGGGCAGGAAAATGGATCAACAGATTTCATAATGACCATGTGTCTAAAGAAAAGAAAGAACTCACTGTGACCAAGACAAACAAAACCCTAGAAGTGCTAGCTTCTGACTGTCATCAATGACTTGGTTGCAAGGGGTTGATATCAGACCTACATTTTAGTAACGTCATGGTGGTCGTGACAGCGACCGTGTTTATAAAGCACTCAACATAGACCAGCTATTATGCTGAGGGTTTTATATACGTCAGCTCCTTTGATTCTCACAATAACTGAACAGGTTACCACTGTGACTCTGCATATCTTATGGTCAAATGACGTGAAAACCAGGGTCACATAGCTAGAAATTAGTGATACTGAGATTCAAGTGTAGGCTGTCTGACTCCAGTCAGCTTCCTAACATTCCACCATAACTGACTTATTTCAATGTAATTAGTTTAGGCTTTATCAGAAAATTCTTTTGCGAATACTGTAAAATGATCTTAAAACACTAAAAAGTACTGTATGCCAAACCCAGGAACTCTACTGTCACACTTCCTCTTTCACTCTGAGTCCCCAAACCAGCTAGGAAGCACAGGAATGACTCAGCTGCCAGAGGCCAAAATCCCAGCCTAATCTAGAGCCCAGATGTGGCTGTGACAGATGATGAGTGAGGGAGGAGTGCAGATAATGCTGCTTCTGTCGCCTGAACCAGTCACAGCTCTGTTGCAGAGATCTCGCAGCTTAGAGAGAATACGCAATGTAACAAAGAGGAGAAACACTTTGTGTAGAAAGGTGAAGAGGGTTTCGGGTCCCAAAATTTTAATAGCCAGATCTTGGAAACAACCTAAGTGCCCATCAACTGAGGAATGGATAAAAAAAGTTGTGGCATTTTTATACAATGGAGTACTACTCAGCTATAAAGAATGATCACATCGAGATATTTATAAATAAATGGACACGACTTGAGACCATTCTCTTAAGTGAAAGAAACCAAACTCACAAGGGTAAATACCATATAATCTCCCTAATATGAGATTTGATAAGAGTATATAAGACTTTATGGTAAGCATGA
>PVJX010012652.1:0-49661 GCA_004027295.1 Dolichotis patagonum
GACTTAGTCTGTGTGGGTTAGAGGTCTGAGTTTGTCTTTTGATCCTTTGTCTTGACATTCTCCTGGGTTCCTCCCAACAAGCTGGTTGTGGGGTCCCAGGCACTTCCCATGTTGGCTGCCTCTAGGCAGTGTAGGGGGATGGGACAGGCTCCTGGGTTCCTCTAATTCCAGATTTACAGGGAGGTAGCAGGGCATGGAGCGGCCTTCTCCAGAGCTATGCAGCTACACTGGGGCTTTGCTGATGATCAAGAATATATAGGCTGCTTCTCTTAGCTTGTGTGTCTACACTGGGACTCCCACAAAGGTGGCAGACACACAGACGTATGTTTGTCTTATTCTGCTAGTGGGTGATGGCTGCCAGACAGAACCAAGGGCCTCAAATGGTGGCCTACAGATGCACAGGGCTTACCTGGCTGTGTGCCCGCTCCTGCTGGCTGCCTGCAGGAAGGAGCCTTCTGGTGGCAGCTCCCTGAGGGTGAAGGTGGATCTGCTGGTTCTCTCTGTCCACACTGGCTGCCTGTAGGACGTGGCCTTTTGGTAGCTGCACAGAGCAAGCAGAGGTGGATCTGTCTGTCTCCCTTGACCCGCAATGGGCACACAGAAGAAAGGGCCTTTTGGTGACAGTGCTCAGCAGGCAGAGGCAGATCATCTGCTTCTCTCAGCCTGCACTGGACTCAGGGAGGAAAGGGCCTTCTGGTGGTCAAGAAATTTAAAAATATGTATGGATAACTATTCTAAATCAAGTTTTTAAAAAATTGGAAAACAATACTCTCTTTGTTTACACAAATTTATTGATTATTTGAAAGGTAATAATCTTGTCATATACAATCTTTGTCGTATATTTACATAGGATTTTCGTGGCAGGCAGGTTAAAGCTCTTTACATATTTGCTCTTCCAAATTCTAAGTGTATTTTACTTTGTCTTTGTCATAGTGATATTTAGTTAAATTTTCAGAAAAGGAATTTTGGAAAGATTTTTGTGGATGGTAAGGAAACCGAGACTAGTGTCTTCTGGGTTACCTTCAAGCCGTTCTGGAATTACTAGGCATTTTAGATTTCAGCTGTTCTCTAACTGGTGCTTCAAGTTTGTAAAACACAAACTAATAAAGACTTCAGGATTCTGTTTTATTTTTAATTTGGAGACATACACCTGAAGGCATTAGGACTAGATGGATTAATTGTAAACTGTTAATGACCAAGAAAAACAATATAAGATTTCTTCAGAAGTGTTAAAAAATAATTGAAAGTGTTTTTATGAGTTTATTAGTATATACCAATTTTCACAAAGAGGCAAAATAATGAAAACATTAATAAACTTATTTCATTTCAATAAAGTTTTTTTTTAAATTTTAAAAGTTATGTATCTATATAATTTCAAAGATATCATATACTGTAAATATTTTCATGATAGTGAAAAGTTAATGACCTGCCCAAGTAATGTAAAAAGCCATATGCTCAGCAAATACTACATTCAAAAGACACAGTTATCATATATTTTTTCCTATCTCACTACATTTTGTGAAAATCTGTCATGGAATTTAATTTATAGTACTTCACATTGTGTATTTCACTCATCATACTTAGTAGATATTTTAGCTGTTTCACTAACTTTAAGGGGACAGAGATAGAATATTTTAATTTTTCTCAATGTTTGTTTGCTTTGTTTTTTCTTTTTTTGTTGTTGTTGTTGTTGTTTGTTTTTTGAGGCAGGGTCTCTCTGTGTAGACTAGGCTGGCCTTAAACTCATAGTAATCCTCTTGCCTCTGTCTTCTGAGTGCTGGGATTGCAGACATTCACCACCATAACCCATGTCTTAATCATTACTTACAGCATTATTTTCCCAATAAAACATATACAAGTTTGGATGGAGAGAAATTTTGCATAAAATTAGCTTGAGAACAAAGTAATGTGCAACCTCATTATTGAAATAATGAGTCAGTTTGGGTATTGCATGTTTTGGGGTGTAATGTACTCAATTCTTGTTCATTATTCTTTAAACTGAGATGATATTGCTAAACTTGAACTCTGGAAAATAGTTTTAATAAACTTATTTACATATTTCCTATTAATTTATATAATTGACCTTCCTATATTTTTTCTTCAAGAGCTCAGTTTTGTTAAGGTTCATAACAATTGCAAACAAAATATTGTTATACATGGATACCATATAAAGCATTGTGCAGAATACACAGATGAAAAGCAAAGGCTTTCCATACACAGAAAGCTCAAGGAACATAAATCCCAGAATCACTGAGAGAATTGCTACGGTTAGCAACAGACACATGGATCAACAGAAAACAGGACAAAGAAAATCAGTCACATGGGAATCAGAAAATGCTTTAAAAAGAGAAAAAAATCAGCTCCAAAAAAAGGATCAGATGTTCATAGGTAGAAAAAGAAATGATGATGATTTTAACTGAACTATTTTAAACCACAAGCACTTATCCATATGCAGAGAGATATCATGAAGAGAGCTATGCTTTAAATTATAAAAATGTAATTTTCAAATAGAAATAAAAGTAAAAGGACCTAGAGAATGAAATAACTTTGTGACAAAAGGTGAACCTATGTTCCACCTACTTGTACTTGAGACCTAGGGTGAAGAGAATGAGTTAGAGCATAATAGAGTATAAAAAGAATGTTCTTCACTAAAAATTCCTCAGTATGTAAAAGGCTTCAACAACAAATTATATCAACAGTTTCAGTAGGAGTTCGCTAGGGAGGTCAGATAACATAATAGTCAGATATTCTGATTTAAGAAGCTAACAACTTTGTCATGAAACAAACAAAATCCTTTATTCATTGATTGCTAGTTCATTTACTAGATGAAAAATATACCCCACGAACTGTATGCTAAACATGTGAGATAGTAAATTGGCTAAACTGTAGCTCTTCTGGGTACCTCCCTGAAAACCAAAGGCAACTATGCATATATATGCATAACAGTACCTTAGAGTACTACTCAGATGTAACGAAGGATATATTTGAGTCATTTATAGGAAAGTGGATAGATTTTCAGACCAAAATGGTGAAATAAATCAGACACAGGTGGCTAAATATCATATGGTTTCTCTTACACGAGAAATCCCAAATACAAGTAATTTAAAGAGAAAAATAAAAGATTACAGTAAAGAGGGAGCCAGACTTTATAGAGTTTGAAAGGGGATCTGGGATACAGAGAGAAGAGAAGGAGATGTGGAAGTGAAATGATGAGGGATAGATAGATAGATAGATAGGTATCACTTCTCTTAGATGAATGTGATTATTACCTATTTGAAACATACACCAAAAATGTTTGTTATCTTGGGCAGTTAGAGGTCAATGACCAACATGACACTTTACAACTAATTGTAGTAAATGTGATGAGATTTAAAGTACTGTAGGTAAGAACTGTAGGAGACTATAAAACTGTACAGCAAGGAATATTCACCTAATTTAGGATGCTTTCTAGAGTAATAAGGTATGGGACATTAAAAGGATTTGCCAGACAATAAAAAAGATGATATTGACTGTACACTGAGTTCTCAAAAAGAGAAAAATTTATGCTCAGACTCCACATAGACTGAATTATAAATGAAATGGTCAGAATGTTGAGAAGGGATCTGTGCAGGTTTCTAGAAACCTATTCCTTTGTGAATAAAGCCAAGCAAATCAAGAAAGGAATTACCAGACCAAGTAAACTCACTATGTATCTTTAAGCTATAAAAAGCTTTCACGAAGAAATTTATCAAACTGAGAAGAGCCTGTTTTTTCAATCCAGAATGCTCATATTAAGGTAAACTTCAGCCTCTAGTTAAGATTATGGTGAATCTAAACACAACAAAGAAACCCTCTCCACTCTAAAGGCTCTTCTTTCCAAATGAAGAAAAGTGGAGACACCTGAGACAGGGTAAAGAAACAGATCTAGGGAAGAAAATTGGTCAAAAACATTAAAATAGAAATGCCTGCTTTTTTAGAGTATCCACAAGGGTTTACAACGACACAACCTTAGTTTAGAGTTGCCAAATGAATAGCTGAAACTTAACTGCTGGTATTCTCTATAGAAACTTTCACTACTCCATCCTGCTATCAGGGAACTAGATAGTCATCAAGCAAACAACAAATAACAAGGTTTGGGGATGAGGTGCTCTTTCAGAGCAAACGTGGATCTCTGGGGATCCATGGAATCTAGGAAAGGACAGATATTTATTCTGAAGATACTGTCCCTCCAGAACCTAGGAAACAGGACCTGCGAAGTGAACAAAAAATTGTGCAGAGAAAAAGTTCTCAGGGGAAAATGCCCTAGGCCCTCTGTTCCTCCTGGTAGATTGATGCAGTGTGTGTGCTCTTGTTATTTCCCCAGATCTCACTGGTGAGTACCTCAGTGCCTCAGGCTGGGACCTGAGTGTAGGGCTGGATTCCGTAACTCAAAATTAGAAACACCTGAGAAACCTATTGTTCTAGAGCATCAATCAACTTTGCTTCAAAGAATCTGCACAGTACTTTATCCTACTTTTAGAATTCTAGAGTTGACAGTGAGAAAACTGAAATAAGAAAATCTTCACTGAAGAGGAATGGGGAAAGATATCCATTTTACAGGAAATGGAAGCAGAGGAAGCAAAATTTACCGAAGAAAATATTTTAGGAAACAATTTGGAAGTCTTTTGCAGTCTTTGATTAATTGAAGAATGAATTTTAGGAACATCGGAGATTAAGAGCAGAATATATTTATTGAGAAAAGAAAGCTTCTGTCTAAAGACAGAGAAGGGGTCCCACAAGGTTTGCCAAGGACTCTGTCTTTTCCAAGGACTTTTATAGAGTAAAACCATGGGTTTAAGGTGGGAGAAGACTAGGAACTCAAAAGGCAGATGGGCATAAGGTGGGACATTACTGTAGCTAGCCAGTAAGATCAGCAGTTCAGGTAAAATTGATTACATTAGGGACAAATGGGGAAGCCAGTCATGTAGAAAGCAGGCATTCCTAAGGAGCAGTGACTCTTCCCTAGGAGGATGGGAACTATTTAGGGTGTCAATCCTCAGGATATAGGTGCATTTGTTTTGCCTTTTTACTTGAGGCCTGGCCCACAGCAGGAGGCTCAGTCTCCCCCACAGTTGCCAAGTGTCTGTCCTCCTCCATTGAGGACCTAGCCTTGTCTCACCACCTATAATATTTTTAACTAACTCAGCTGCCTGCAACAATACCACTAGTAAAACTGTAGCAGGCAAGTGAGTTAGTCAAAAATATTATAGGCAGCAAGATAGGGCTTGGTCCTCTATAGAGCCAGTATAGACACCTGGTAACTGCCGGGGAAGCTGACACCTCCTGCTGTGGGCCAGGCCTCAAGACAGAAGACCAAACAAATGCACCCATATCCTGAGGATTGACACCCTAAATAGTTCCCATCCCCCTAGCAAAGAGTCACAACTCCAATTATGCCTGCCACTTGCTACTAATTTGCTTTCCCATTTGTCCCTAATGTAATCAATTTTACCTGAACTACTGATCTTATTGGCTAACTATAATTATGTCCCACCTTATGCCCATCTGCCTTGTGAGTTCCCAGTCTCCCCTACCTTGAACCCATGGTTTTACTCTATAAAAGTCCCTGGAAATAATATAGTCCTGGGCAACCCACTCAGGACTCCTTCTGTCTCTCTCCAGACAGAAGCTTTCTCTCAATAAATATATTCCACTCTTCACCTCTGTTGTTCCTAAAATGCATTCTTCACACGAACTTGGACATAGTAGGTTGGGAATTTCATTCTCCTATATCAAAACTAGCAACTTACTCTTCATATTTTACTTTAACTTTCTTTATCCTTCAATTCTAAGTAGACTTACAATGATAAAGAAATAAATTTACCCAGACAAGCTTCACTGGTCAGCTTCCATCCTCTATTTCTCTAGTCCACTCTGTCTTCCACATGTAAATATGATAATTTCAGAATTTCTCCTCTCTCCTTGTACTTCCAGATTTTCTTATCTTTAACTGATAGTCTATCATTTTGATCTTATTCAGTAAAAAAAAAATGACTAACAACCTGAAAAATGTTTTGACTACCTCTTTACCGAATCTATTTACCTATTCTCATTTGTGATTATTTATTTTACTTTCTTCTCTTACTATGAAAAATTTCTCCAGTATCTAAGATCAGTCCTTCCATTATCCCAGAGAATGAATAACTCTCCATGTACTTACAAACTACTATAGCAATCTATTCCTCTTCCCTGTAATGTTTTATTTTGTTAGATCAGCCTTATCAGAAGAGAAACGTTCTGTTTTTAAGAAACCTATCTTTTAACTTCATATCTATGATGGGTTAACTAATGGTTAGCTGGTAACACCCAGCTGAACTGAATCAGTATGGTCTTGGGAGTGGAAGGCCCCCTTCAGAATTGTTGCCAACGCATAAAAAAGAGAAGTGTACCTGGAGATGGTGTGCTGTTGATTCTTTTGGAGACCTTTGTTCCACTGGTTTTCCTGATACTAATTCAGCTGTTCTCATCCTCAAAAGAAGGAAAATCTTGAGGCCAAACTGTCACTGAGGATGCCTGCAGTTCTTTTCAGGTGAGTTCTGGTCCTTACTTTCAGTGTCGCCTCCTGGCTGCAGCACAGCTCCTTCACCCTGCTGATGCAGACTTTCTAGCTTCCACTGCTGAAGTTGAGCCTTCCCAGCACAGACATGCATGAGACTTTGTCGTGATGTGGAAAACTACTCAGAATGCTTCAAATCTCACTTGTCTATCACAGATGCGCAGTGGGACACAGTTATGTAACCACGGCTTAGCACCGGTAAACATGCATGCACCGGTTATGGTACTATGCAAGAGTGTAAACGTGGGATAACAACCTGTGTATGAATTACAGAGACTCGAACAGCTCTCACTCTGGCTCTCTGCTTTGCTCTGTGCTGCCTGCTGTTGTTGCCAATGTCTTGCACTTGTATGTTCTTTAACCTTGAAACCTCACCTGGGAAAATCTCTCTTGGGCCCCCAAGCAGTCTGACAATCAGGACGTGGTTGGCAGGGATCTCAAATAGTAGAATTGAAAGAGACAAATACCAAATTAAACAACACCTAAGTCAGGCTTTTATGATGAATAGGAGAGACATATTCTGGGTCACTAGAGAGCCAATAGGAATACTTTTGATACGAAATCTTGCCAATGGCATATAGTTCCACTATTTGTTTATACTACTTTATAGACATATTCAAATGCATATCATCTGAAATTCTATAAGTAAGATTTCAAAAGTCTAAATATTAGGAAAGTACTCTAAACCAAAATACATTTTGATGATCATTGTGATCTGATCAGATTTGATTTTACAATATAGATTTTATGTTTGAAGTCCTACAATATTGAATTTTTGGTCTAAAATAGTCTAACTGCTAAGAAAATAATATACATGCAGAACTTTTGTAGATTAACTAGGACTGGCTGTGGTTGCTTACCATCTCTTACTGCAAAGCATGGATAGAGTACTTATAACAGGAGACAATATGGAATGAATTACACAATCAGGTGGTAAAGAGGCAGTCATGATCTGTGCATATAATCAATGTATAGTATGGAATAGGCGGCGGTCTGGCAGCCAGAGACCAAAGAAAGAGCCTAATCCACATTTGGAAAACAACCAAATAAATATTTTGGGACATTACAGTATCCAACCGATAACAGCATGTACTATATTCCACTCTAAAGCTGGATTTTAGATGAGTAATTTTTCTTTTGTTTTTAATTAATTTTGGGATTTGTTGATGGGTCAAATTACACTGAATTTTTAAAAATGAAAGAATAATATAATAAAATCATGCATATTCCTCTATGGCCTGTCAACCTAGAAAAATATAAATTAAGTAAGTATTGGAAGAGCCAAAAAGATAAATATATATTGATTAATAAATAATACACAATAATTCTCATAAAGTGCATTTTCTGAAAAATTAAAAATTAATGAGGAAAATTATAAGACATTTTTATATATTAATAGAAAGCACATAGAAAATAAGAATTCTACCAATAAGAATTTGAGACACTTCTAGAGAAAATTAAGATAAATTATACATAAATATGTACTTTATATATACATAAACATATATATGTATATACATACATAAACATATATATATATAAATACACAGAGAGAGAGAGAGAGAGAGAGAGAGGGAGAGAGAGGGATCAAGTTAAAGGTGAAGGGACACATGGGCATTAAATTCTATTTAGCATTTTAGTGCCTTTTTACATAAATTATCCATGTATTTTTTGTCAAATACTCATAAAATATTTAAGAACTGTAAATACACAAAAAACATGAAAAGTACAAGGTTATTAAAAGATGTACATCAACAGAAATATGTCAAAAAGACAGAAAATAACAATGAAATTATTTGAATAAGTTAGTTACCCACATAGAGACATAAAGAAGGAATAATTTGTTATGAATAGCACCCAGGAAACAATGTTTGTGATTATAGACACAGGAAAATATTCACTATACTTTTCCATAGTAGCTTCAAATAATCAAGTCACATCAAATAACATGATTTTGAATGAAAAAATGAAAGCAGAAAATATAACTTCCTGTTTTATTGTCAAAGACTTTATAGCACAGCTACAATCTTAATTCATTAAGGAATATTTTAGCAAAAGCATCTTAAAATACACAAACAAAAATAAGTTCAGATGGTTGAGATACTTAAAATTAAACTCTACATAGTCTAAAAATTAAAAACTCTATATAGTCTAACAAAAGGGAAAATGGTCATAATATAAACTAAATCTTTTTCTTAGAGATGTAGAATATATTTAAATGCTTAAAAATTTATAGAATTGGTTTAGAGATTGGTCCTGAAGTGACAGAACAAAAACACCTGGAAGCATCCCGCATCTACTATGCATAAAAGGGAACAAATATGTTAAACCCATAGTAAATATTCAAGACAGTTTATTATAAAATGTAACTTATGCAAAATTTGGAGATGATAGTGAAGACAATTGTTTATATGGATGCACACTGATAAAATGCATGAAGAGACAAACATTAACTATGGGCAGATTGGAAGGTTTTCAGTAATGATAGCAAACATTCTTGGAGTTTTCTTGATCGGACGAGGCTTGTTAAAATACTGGCCCTATTTACTTACAGGATCAAGGTCAGGCCTAACTGCAGCATTTCTTGGAGCTGGGCAGACTCAGTGTTTTGTCTTGTAATTATGCTCTTAATGTCATTCTTTCTGAAATAATTTTAGGAACAAAACTTCCTTACCTATCACACATACTATTTTCTTATTGAAGTCCTATGTGATAAAGTCCCTTATTTACAATCTGAGAAGTAATCCTTTTTAATTTAAAGTCAGATAATTATAAATGTTAATCATATCTACACAATTCCTTGACATCAGCTCTAGACTCATGTTTGACCTAACAACTGCATATAATAATACGCCAAATGGGAATTTCAAGCACAAAATTTCTCCTATTGTGTGTTTTGGGAAACTATTGCAGTACTGATACAGTTGACTATTAAGACCCAGTAAATTGACCTATCCCTGAAGAAACTGATTTATAGAATAACTAAGGCCATCCTGACAGCATGACATGTGTCAGAGGAGGCAAGATGCTTGTATCAAACATTTGCATTCATCTACCAGCTGTATGCTGAACAACTAAAGGCACAGAAAAATGCACTAAGCTTAAAAAAGGAGATAGAAAATAACATCAGTGGTGGTTGAAATTAAAGACCATCCATTAAAAAAGTCATGAGTAGAGAAGTTAGCAGGAATTTCTATTCAGTGTAACACTCACATCCTTGTTACACAAGAATTTTCTCAAATACTAAGTGTGCAACATGTGCTGTATACCAATACTTGAGTAGAAATAATATGTCATCCACCATTATAACCTTTTAGAACTGAGTTATTTGTCACTGAGAAAGCATATTTCCCATGTTCTCTTGATACTGCAAGCAATAATGACTTTTTGATCAAATATACCTTTTTAAAATATCTATTATGTGTTAAATTCTTCATGAAAACAATGATGATATTACATTTGCGTTTTACTTAGAAATGTTCATCTTTTGTTTTAAAAGACATTATATAGGTGATAATTTGATTCAGTCTACTTTTTATTCTCAGAATAATCTATATTCCTTTTCACATTTTATAGGTATTGAATGGAAATCAGTAAATCCAACATGATATTAGGCTGTTGTGTTTTTGTTTTGATTCTACATTAAATTATGTCCTTCTGTGTTTTGATGATTTTTAGTGTATATTTTGTTTGGGACATGCAATACTCCTTCAATCATATAGTTCAAATCGTTTTTTCGGAAGAGATATCCTATTTTCATATTTTAAATTTGTTTTATTCTTCAGATAATAAGAATTGTGGTATTTTGTTATGGTAGTCCTAGCAAGTTGAACCCACAAAATAATTATCTAGTTCTACAATCATGTTTGTGTGTCTATACTTTGAATGTGTCAGTAGTGTCTGGTTTGACTTTCTAAAACAAATTAATTTAACAATTCTGTTGAAGAAAAAAATTCAGTAGAAATCCTTAGTCCTCACCCTTTTGCAGTCTAGCTTTGAGATCTTATGTATTTCTTTCCAGCATTTTATGATTTCAGATTTACACCTGTCAAATGGGAAAAAAATACTGGGCCTGTGTCTTTTTCTTTACTCATGTGATTTTGAATCGCATTTGATTATAGGTTTTTATGCTTTTTTTTTTTTTTTGGTACTGGGGATCGAATTTACTACTGCCTGCTTGCAAGGAATGATTAAAGTTTTTTAACTTCATAAAAACTATTTGACAAAAGTAAAAGCACAATACTCAGACTCATGAACTTGCCTGCGATGCCCTCTCACCTTTCTGATTGTAAGGAAAGAAAAGATAACATTTCCTGAACTTGTCTAATTTCTTAACTCTATCTTCTTCACAAGAGACTGTCTACAAAGAAAAACAAACAAACAAAGAAGTCAAGTGTATTAGTACAAATCACACATGTGAGTCATGAGCATAGACAGAAGTAACTCACAGAAATGATTCAAAGCTCCAGCTTATTTAGCATTTTTCAGGAACAGAGGAAATTCCTAAAAGAATGAACAAGCAAAACAAAGAGGCCTTGAGTCAATAGTGGCAGCAACTTGTGAGAAGTAAAATATGTATGGAAAAATAATAAAAGGCTACTGATAAAGTTTGCTAGGTAGACTTTTCTGGTGCTGGCTCCAAGATCTTAATGATCCAAAGTTTTATCTTGTGATTCTACTCTTCTGGTAGAGGAAAGAAGAGACTCTTTTATAAATTTATGTCCTACCTTTAGACAAATAAGAGGAGAGAGCAAAACTTTTTTTTGTATTTGCTTCTTCAAGATTATCATTAACTCAAAATAATACTTATACAAAGCTGATATAATTTGAGTTGACATAATATACCACCCTCCACAATCAAATAATATGTTTCTAAACTCATTTTAAATCCCATCCATATTTGATACAATTTTTGAATTCAAAAGTAGATTAAATACTCAGTACAGTGGTGCCTTGGTGCATGAACACTTCTGTTTGCAAACAATTTGGTTTGTGAACAGAAGCATTTGGAAAATTTTTGGTTTTGTTTGCAAATTCTACATTGTATGACACAGAGGAACAGGGCAATCTTTACCAGCGTATTGGGACAAACTGAGTGGTGAACCACTGTGCCTTTTGTTTTCCTTTGAAAATATTTTGTTCTTCACTTCCTTATAATTTACCTTGTTTCATTGTAATTTATCTTTTTATAATATTTATTTCCCACACAAAAATCCTAGCTGCATGGCAGCAGGAGTAGTGTCACAAAACATAAATTGCAATGAATTACTAGTATGATTGTATAATGTCTGGAATATATTAAGTGTTCAATTAATGAATGACAGTAAATTAAACATCCACAAGTCTATGATTTAAAGTTATGGCTCATAAGAAAACAAAAACGATGAGGCATATTCGTTAATGTGTGGCACTAAAATATGCAAATTTTTCTGAAAAGGTAATTTTATGACTCTCATGCAAATATAAAATGAGCATATGCTAAAGATTTTACTTAACCCATTCATTAATCAATGAGGGAACTGTGCAGATGTTATAATTGTTTCAAGACAGAATCCAAAGTACAGGCATGTATATAGATGAGGAATATTGAAATAAATGCACACAAAATTATCTTTAGCCCACCATAAAGAGGGGTAGTTTATTCCTTCACTAGACAGAATTCATTTGCATATCTATACACAAGAATTATTTTGTTCCTCTGAAATCATTGATAACTTAATGAACTGTAAAACAGCTTCCATATAATCAATGTATTTTTTTCCCATTGAGCCACAAGCTCTTTCAAAGCCACAAAAATGTCAGAATAGCTAAATTCTTCTCTCCTTAGTAGCAAAAAAGTGGTGAATTTTATCTGGAGAAAAAGTTAACATTCCTGGCTACATTGATGGTATCATTTTCTGTGTATAATGCATGGGAATTTGAGAAAATTTGAGAAATTTGAGAAAATTCTGTTTGAGAGAGTTTTGCACGTAAAGTCAGGGAGGCCATTGCCAGTTTAGATTAACTGCTCTGTGGTATCTGTCAACCAAAGTAGTGCTGCCTAGGAGGGATGTTTAACCTGAGCACTCAGTGCTTCCGGAAGGCGTTCCTTCATGAATCAGCATTCTTTCTACTCCCTGTTTTCACTCCAGGGTCAAAGGCTTTTGCTGTCCCTGTAGGCTTTCTTTACTTTCCAACTATCTTATTCCCTTTTGTAGTTGATAAGTAACTTGTTGCCCAAGGTATTTGACAGACTACTAAAGTATGACAATTCAATGGAATTTGCAAGGAAAGATCCCATTAAAACTGTGGGTGTGTGTTACACCAAATCTTAGCATCACTAGGACACTAGTCTTCTTTCAAAATACCACTTTTATAATGCTGAAATGCCTAATGTTTTTAAAAAGGGAATGTAGGATCATGCCTCAATCGTGATGGGATCACAGAAACCACATTTGATGGATATAATGCAGTTGAAAATAAAATTTACACGAAAGTGGCAGCATAGTTCTGAAAATCCTTCTCTACATTTTAAGCACAACATTTAAAAAATATTTTCAATTTTAAAAGTGATCCATGAAGCAGAAAGGCTTAGAATATTGCCTGTCATGGGCCATATGAAAGGAACTGGTATAAAATAAAGATATGAATGCCACTCACACATCTTGAGTTCTTTCCTCACGTATACAACACAGATGGAGGTGCCCTGCATTTCAGGGAAGAAACTCCACAAGTATTGTAATTCACCACGGGGTTCTACAGGCAACACCTTTGGGATCTCTTGCCGTGTTTTAACTGAGATATTAGTCTTCATTTGGGGGGGGGGGTTGTTTGTTTCTTGGACAGCAAGGGCTGAAGGCTGAGCATGATACCTGCCTGGCCTGGCTACCTCACCTCAAGGTGGGACTCTTCCCCGGAAAGTGTTTGCCAGTGGAGCTCCTCTCTCAGTTCAACTGAGACTTATCTTGTCAATTTTATTTCTCACTTTTTACTTCTCTTTTTCTCTAACTCAAATCTGGATAGTGTTTCTAAGGTTTTCCTTGCTATTGCATGCTCCTTCTACTCTTTTTCTTTCAATAACATTTTAATATCTTGTACTTTCAATTGAATCTTGGCATGTGCTTTCTAGAAGTGTCAAATAGCAAACTCTCTACAGATAGAAGATAGTGTTCTTATTAATATACACACTTGCCCAAGCCTGTTCATTCACACTATTTTATATTTTCATTTAATTTTTTATTACCAATCATGTAAATATGCTTCTGTTCATGGCACAGATAACTATCTTAGGTTTAGAGATATATAGGTGGTTTTCTCCATTAAAATGTACCAAATATGTCACTCTATATTTCATTCCATTTAATGTTGTGCATCATTGTATGCTTTGGTGTTTGTGTTTCTATGTTTTTGTTGAAAAAAGATAAAACTATTAAATAAGAGTGGTTCTCTCTCCTTGTTTTGATAAAACATATTGAATTTCAGAATTAAGGTGGGTGAGAGTAAAAGTAAATAGACTGGGAGAGATTAAAGATGGTACTTGTTTTATGTTAGTAGGAGCAAAGCCACAGAGAGTGACGTGGAGACTAGAGCACTGTAAAATTCAAAGATCAAGAGCAAAGATAGACTGGAATTTTCCTCACTTGCTCTTTGTTTTCAGTCTCATTTTTTGACTGCTGATTAGAACACAGATTATAATGTAAGGAATCCAAGCTTAAGAGGACCCATTGCAACCTTCTTCACGATCCATATTCTTCTCATTCTAATCAGCGTGAAAACATGCCAAGTGTAGAAAATTGTGGAAATGTTTACAACCATAAGTGGTTCAAAAGATCCTACAGTGAAGCAATCACTTTGTACTTTCCTACTTCTACTGTATTTGAGAGCTTAGAAGTTTTGTTGATTTTTCTTTTGACCTTATTTGCCGTTTAAGGATTTTGGCATCCGGATATATTCACATAGGAGCTTAATGTAGCAGTGAATAACATTATTCCCTAAATAGTAAGGGATGGGATTACAAAATGCATTGAAAAGTAATCTTGGAAAATGATTGGGTTGGGGCCGGAGATTTAGCTCAGCGACTTAAGTGCCTGCCTTGCAAGCACATGGTCCTGTGTTCAATCCCTGATACCAAAAAAAAAAAAAAAAGAAAATGATTGGGTTATGAAATTCTGTAAAAAATTGTGAAAGAGAAAATTACCTTCTGTCAGTTCTTAACCTACTTTTCTACATCAGTATTTCTCAAGATTTTAGGACTATTGTTCATTTTTAAACTTCTAATTAGCCTACTTTTGTTCTTAGTACTCATATAGGAACAGTTTTTCACCCTAGAAGTTCCTCCACGTGTCTCTTTCTATTTAAATTCTAATCATCCTTAGGAAATAATCCCCTTCCCTACCCTAACATCCCTAACATCCCTTGTCCTCTATGACGCTTTACTCTTTTTGTTCCTCTTTTCTATGACACTTAAAACATTCAAGGGCATGACTTTTTAATCTTGTTTCTCTAATATCTGACATGGAATAGTCAGCAAATCCTCACATTGGCATTTAATTACTTCAAGAGTCTGTCATGAATCTAAATTTCCAACCTAACAATTCAGTTATCTGTCATATACATTCTGATTCATTCAGATTAGTCCATTTACCATGCAAAGGTGTGTGAATATAATTATTTAAAACAACCTAGTCTAAATATTTATATTTTGAGTCATTGAACTTGTAGTCACATTCTTCTCTCCATGGTTCCTTTTTACTCTTTTCCCACATTTTTGTATGCCACTGATCCTTTAAATGCCAAAATCAAGTTGCACCTTGTTATGATGTTCTGTTTTCTATTCCAAATCTTACTGAATGTCTTTTGCTTTGTGTTTTCATTTTTTATTATGTATTTAATTCATTGCCACTAGGTCTTAATAGTTAATTTTCTCACTGTTTGTATGGGTTTTGATGTATTACTGGGTTTGATAATAGCGCTTATGTGTTTATTTTGTCTAAACTATACACAATAAACATGACAGATAGTAAAGAGCTTTTATTCAGGTAACTTTAATTTCAGGCTAATGGCTGAGACTACAACATTTGCTTCTTATGAGGAAACTCAGTATATGAACCCACAGCAGAGAGATGCAGATGAAGAGGTTTGCACCGAGGGAAGGAGAGACTTACAGAGCAGAGCTTGGCAGTAGAAGCATCGTGAAAGTTTCTCATGTAGTTTAACTCTGTGCTGGCAGTTTACACTGAAGTGAGAACAGGAGTGAAGAGAAATGCTAGGCAAGGTGGCATGTGGAGAGAGTGCCAAGCCAGTAGCAAGTATTTCCTTGCCAAAGGAAATGCTTCTCTTTTGTAGAAAGACAACATCTATGCCCTGCAACACTCTGATGGAAAAAGCGAAGTGTCCCACCCTGTCCCTTAAAATCTATAGGAAGCAGGAGGGTATGTGTTTGTAATGAATAAATCTTTAAATAGTGCAGTGGCAAGCCTGCAGATACAACTGACAGCCAATCCTGGAAAATCCAAAATAGGGAGAATTTCAACTGTCACACAAGAACACAAGCACATTGTCATTGTTGACACGCCCACAAGAAGTACTTTCCTTTTGCTCCATTATGTTGTAGATGTGCACAGTGCCCTGGAACAAAATGCATGATAAGAGTTTAAAATATTTTATATGCTCATTGTTTAACTTGTAAATTTAACTTTTTGGTAAGGATATTAGTTTCCTTTAAGACTTTTTTGCATATATGTAACAGAAAGGGTAAAGGATAGAGGTTATGAGATTTTTTTCTGTAGCTTTATCAATAATTAATATGAATTTGAATGTTTTAATAATGAGAAATTATTAATAATCCCTACATGTCATTCAAACATTTTTAATAAAATATGTTGACTTACATAGAAGTAATTTGATATCTTTTCAAATTATGAATTCTGGAGCTCACTGTTTCTCACAAAACAAGCACAATCTCATTTAAATAGTAGCCAATAAACAGTGCTATGTATCTGGCAAGAAAGAAGTAAATAAATATTATAGCTAAAAAATATAAAACATGGAAGAAAACAAGTGGCTAAAACTAACTGAAAATGATTATCACTAGTCCAGACTCTGCATCCTGGTTACAATATTTAAGACACTAAAATGTTATTGCTTGAGTAACTAAGCATCTAAGAACTGAATCATTAAGACCAAATTCAAATGAAAAACACAAGTGAACATGATATTAATGCCTTCACCTAAATGCAAACATACTTTCAGTATCTGTGCATTACTGTATCTGTAGGCTCCATTTAAGGACAAACAGAATTTTTGATAAAGTGTAATTTGAGGATTCAGATAGGTAAGGGAATCAAATGCTCTAAATGAAACTAGTTTCATTTTTTGAATTTCTCCTTTCCACTGACAGAAATTTTAGACTAGATAATTGATACTCAAAATTTAATATGTGCAAGCTCTCTCTTCTGGAAAATGACAGTTAAACCCTTACTTTCTAAGTCTCTTTTTTAGTTAGTTACCAAAAGGCACGAACCGATACCCGATGTAATGGTGCAGCTGAGTAGGCTGAGGTTTCGCTTGTTGCTTTGCACCATTCATTCCGCCTGTCAGTCAGGTGGCGGTGTAACTTGTTCAATGTTACATACTGGCTGGCTCTTGCACACCATCTGCCATGCCATCCATCCTACGGAGGAGGCTACATTATCGATGACCAATCAATCACAAAACATGATACGGTGTATCAATTTTATTCACGGAGAACATGATTTCCTGGTCTTATTCCGAAGTGTCTTTGGGCTGTGAGGCCTGTAGATCTCTGAGAGTAAGACAACTGCATGAGCTAGAGCATAAAATGTCACCTCTTTTCAAAGCGTGTCTAACTTGTTGACTGACATTATGTCTTATCAACATTTCTAGATTGCTATTTATTACACAGGCATTTGACTTTCTGAACTGATTTGTTTTTACTGAAAATTATAATTGCATATTTTCTCCTGCTCCTGCCAAGTATATAAACTCAGTGATGCAGAATTATTAAAAATCCACATCTTATTTTATCACCAAGATTCTTCCTAAGTTTTTGACGAATCTTGATAATGGATAAACATATGCAGCTATTCCATGAGCACATAACAGGGCATGCGCTAGAGGAGACATGGCAGGTTACCGTCTGCTCTTAAAATTATATGACTTTGCTAATAGCACTTGCCACAGTCTAAACAAATTAGAATTTCCAAGGAAAGAGAATAAAGGGAGAAAGAAAGAAATCACGTTTGCGCTGCAAAATAAGGTTACTTGTGATGATCGAATTAGACACATCTAGCAAAAGATAACTTAATCTTTAATTTGAACACACAACCACAATCCATTTACATTACTAATTAAGAATTTTTAGCCAGGATTACCAATACATTAGCAAAATAAAATGAACTTGTCTGAACTTGACGTCATTTTTATGAACATAAGCAGTTTAGTATTTTAGATAAGAGGTGACCAAGTATTTAACTTTATAGTCAGTTCTATATAATGTTAACATATTACTTAACTGCTTCGCATTTTTCTTGGCATGCTAAAAGTTGGAAGTTTAAATAGAGACATATTATTTACCCAGAAAATATAAAAAAGAGATATAAATGATTTGAAACCGCAAATATTTCCATGGATGACTTTAGATGTTTATTTAGGAAAAATAAACAAAAACAGTTGTTTAAGTGAAAAGAAACAAACTCCGTGGTTAGTGACAGTGGTTGTCAATTTATCACCCATTCAAGCCAGGAAACTTGTCTAGTTCATGCTGCTGGTGAATATTATACATACTTGGATATTAAAAGAAGATTAGACATGGATTAATATTTTTTTCTGACTGTTCTCTAGAATTTATATTAGTGGCAAAGTAACAAAAAAAATACCAACCTACTTGAATTCTACTATCTGCAATGATTCATCTATGTTTTGGTTTTTATAAATGTGTAAAGAGTAAAACCTGTGATACCAGTTTAAAATTATAATTAAGGAAATGTTTGTCATTTAATACACTCAGACAATCATATACATATACTTATTAACATACTAAAATAGTATTAAATATTAAAATGGAACTGTTAAATATATTGATAATAGCATTCTGAATATTAAATAATGACTTGTTAAACAATATGTTAAATATGTTAGAATAACATGTTAGAATATATAAAATATTTTAAAAATATTAATAATGAAGGAAAATCAAAATCATCAAAACCCATCAAAATCAATCATGGCAGCCTTCTCAACACAGACCATCAAATCAAGAAGACCTTGGAGTGAAGTATTCCAAGCCCTGAAAGAAAATTACCTCCAGCCCAGATTGATGTACCCTGCAAAACTGTCTCTAGAGGGGTAGGGATTTAGCTCAGTGGCATAAGCGCCTGCCTGGCAAGTACAAGGTCATGAGTTTGATCCCCAGTACCACACACACACACAAAAAAAACCCTATCTCTAGAAATTAATGGGGAAACAAGCTGCTTCATGACAAACAGGAGCTGGGGGAATTTGTATCCACCAATCCAACCCTGCAGAGAATACTGAAGGACATTCTAGAGAGAGAGAAAAAAAAATACCAGGATTTCAAGAACAGTGACAGAGAGGCCACAATGAATAGGGCAGACAGTGGAATGAAGGAGAAAAGTAGACAACCAATGGCAGAAAAATAGAATAGCAGAAACAAGGAAGAGAAGGTTGGCTATAATCTCAAACATAGATGGCCTTGATACACTAAAAAAAGAAGAAGAAGAAGAAGAAGAAGAAGAAGAAGAAGAAGAAGAAGAAGAAGAAGAAGAAACACAGTCAGAGTAGATCAGGAGTCAGGGTCTACTGAGATGCTCTGTATAGGAAATATAATTAATCTGAAAAAGGGTTTATGGACTGAAAATCAAGTATGAGAAAACAATGCTCTGTGTGACTGGGAACCAGAGAGAAATAAGGGGAACTCAACCAGCACCTGAAGATAGGTTGGAAAGACAGGATACTTATGTGTATTAGAGAACTACTCAGCTATGATGAAGGAAAACATTGAGGCTTTTGTAGGTAAAGCAATACAACTTGAGATCAAGTCTCCAGGAGTGAGAAGGTTCAGAACCACGTAGGTAAATAGCAGGTTGCCCCCCAGTCTAAAAACTGAGGGAGTTGGTGGGACCCAAAATGCACAGCACTCTGTGGGAATGAAAGGGAAGGAATGGTCTAAAAAAAGAATGCAGAGAATACTGTTAATAGTGTATCAGGATTTAAAACCCACATTACTCACACTGCTCTGTTTAGATGGATTATATTCTGTTCCAGTTTGTCTACTTGTACTAGATTTGAGGGCACAGACAGCTACCCCAAAATAGCAGGATATACCACAGTAATCATCCTTAATTTCCTAGTAACTTAATCTGAAGCCCTGTATAACTTACACTGTTTTATCATGACTGATCTTAGTTAAATCTGGTTTGTTTGATTGTTGTTTTGTATTTACAGTTTTTTTCAAATCTGTTATGATTGATAGTATCAAGTCTGAGAGTATAGGCAACTACACTGAAGATGACAAGAATCACTAATATACCCACTCTGGTTTGCTTATTACCTGCTTTTGAAGTTTTACACAGTCTACAATGCTTTGTTTTTATTAATATTGCTTTGTACTGCTATATTCAATTATACTATGCCTGATGATATGGACAATTCTATTGAAGATAACAAGAGACAACACAGTAACCATTGTAGATCATCTTGTACAGTGGTTTTGTATGACTTTTTTGTTTCATTTTATAGAAATTTTTTTGTCTTGCTATGTTTTGTTTTTCCCTCTAATACAGAAAGAATAAAAATACATGTAGAGACTCATGCATGCATAGAACCTATAGTTTATGAGAATTGATTATATAACACACGAAGAAATGAACCACTACTTTGAGGAAAAAGAGGCACTAAGGTACCCAGTGCTGATTCCATAGAATCATGATGTGAAATCCAGCAAAACTATTATTCTTTGTTTAGAGTGATTTTAGAGGAGCTAAAGATGGTGGGCCAGTAGCCAGCAGGATGCAGAGCCTCTCTGAGAGAGACAGTTCAGATGCTGGAATAAAACATTCTGGAGAGGTCCAGAGAGAAGGAGACGGATTCTCTCAACCCAGGAAGAAGGGAGAAGAGCTAATCAAACATGATGTCCTGGGCTACCATTAGAGAAGCTAAGCTTAGCCATCATGGCACTCTCACCGAGCCCCCTGAATTCGTGCTGCCAAGTGTGGCCTGAGTGCCTGAATTTGCTCCAATGTGACTGGCCTAAGACAACCTGTGTCAGGAGCTGAGCCGCCCCACACCCAGCTCACCTGGAGCTGCCACAAAATCAGGTTCAGCCAAGCTGAAGTCGGAGGTCTGGGAGCCCAACGGAGAACAGGGCCAGAGAGGGACCTGCATTAACCTGCTGTGAGTGCTGGGAATAAGACCCTCCCAGAGGAAAAGGGCAACCAACTGGATGACATGTTGGAGTTGAGCAGGACAGGCCTGAACTAGGAACAGCAGGGACTTCAGTTGGTTGCTCCCATCCCAGAGCAGGTTGGTGTGATCTGCTTGGCCTGGGTCACACCCCTGAGCAGGACCCAATAAGTCATCCCAAACCGATTCCTCTGCACTGACCCACTGAAGGCTCCTGAAGGTTGGCTGACCCAGAGGGGAGAGGCCAGCATACACTGCCCCTGCCTGCACCTCAGTGACTGACAGCAGACTGAAGAGGGCAGAAACCCCGAGCCAGCAGGCTTCAGAGGAGCTGTAACCAACAGGGAAAGCAGCTGGGAACTCCACTGTACACTTGTATGGAAGGAACCAAAAACATGACAAGAGAAATAAATAAGAAAAATCCCCCAACCGCCAAAGCTGAGAATATTGATCCAGGATGGGTAAATACAAAAGAGATTGAGGGCAACAAACATGCAATATCAAACACGGCATCAGCAGACACAAAGAGGTATCTTTGGGACCTCGTAAATGAGTTCAAAACTGAAATATTAATTCAAGTAAAGCAAGATATAAGTAGATTAATAAAACAAATGTTAAGAACCTCTCAAGAAGACACAGATGGAGGAATGGAGTAATCCAGAAAAAGGAGAGAAACATTTCATGAAGAATATAAAGAAAGCCTAGAATACATGAAGTAGATTCAAAGTGATCACCAGGAAACTAAAAACCCCACTGAAAGCTGGCAAAACTGCTTGACAGAAACTAAGGATAGACTATCAAAACTTGAAGACAGGTTTGCAATGTGTGATCATGAAAGGAAAGATCTCTTAAAAATAACAAGAGAGCAGGCAGTAACATTGCAAAGGCTAAAAGATGATAAAAAGATCTATAACCATAATAATAAAAAATGTGAATGAAGAAGCAGGAGTCAAAACAAAGGAATTGCAAAGGCTATTCACAGATATAATTAAGGAAAACTTCCCAAGCATAGGAAAAGGAAATTATATTCAGATATATGAGGCATAACCACCTACAACCAAGACAGAGCTACACACAGACACATAATAATCAAGATCCCAGAAATTCTATATAAGAACAGAATATTAAAAGCTGTCAGAGAAAAGAAACAGATAACTTATAAAGAAAAACCCATCAAAATCATGGCAGACTTCTTGACACAGACCATAAAATTAAGAAGAGCTTAGAGTGAAGTAATCCAAGCCCTGAAAGGAAATAATCTTCAGCCCAGATTGATGTACCCTGCAAAACTGTCTCTAGAAATTTATGGTGAAACAAGATGGCTCCATGACAAATAGAACCTGGGGGAATTTGTGACCACCAATCCAACCCTACAAAAGATACCAAAGGACATTCTAGAGAGAGAAAAAAAAACCCAAGATTTCAGGAACAGTGGCAGAGAGGCCTCAACTAATGGTGCAGACAGTGGAATGAAGGAGAAAAGTAGACAACCAATGGCAGAAAAATAGCATAGCAAAAATGAGGCACAGAAGGTTGGCTGTAATCTCTAACATAGATGGCCTGGATATACTAAAATAAAAAAAAAGGCAGAGTAGATCAGGAGATAGGGTCCATCGACATGCTTTGTATTGGAAACATAATTAACCTGAAAGAGGGTTTATGGACAGAAAGTCAAATATGAGAAAACAATGATCTATGTGATAAGGAACCAGAGAGAAATAGGGGCAACTTGACCAACACCTGCAGATAGGTTGAAAAGACAGGATACTTTGTGCACTAGAGAACTACTCAGCTATAAGGAAGGAAACCTTGAGGCTTTTATAGCTAAAGGAATACAACTCAAGATCAAGCCCAGGAGTCAGAAGGTTCAGAACCAGTTAGGGTAAATAGCAGGTTTCTCACCCCAATCTAAAAACTGAGGGAGTTTTTGGAACCCAAAATGTGCAATGCACCCTGTGGGAGTGAAATGGGAGGAATGGTCTAAAAAAGGAATGCAGATGGTATTGTTAATAGAGTAAAAAGTTTTAAAATCTACATTGTTCTCACAACTCTGTTTAGATGCATTATATTCTGTTCCAGTTTGTCTACTTGTACTAGATTTGAAGGCACAGACAGCTATCCCCAAAATAGCAGGATATATTACAGTAATCATCCTTAATTTACTATTAACTTAATCTGAAGCCCTGTATAACTTACATTGTCTTATTATGACTGATCTTATTTGAATCTGGTTTGTTAGATTGCTGTTTTGTATTTACTGATTTTATTCAAAGCTGCTATGATTAATAGTATCAAGTCTGAGAGTTTAGGCAACTACACTGAAGGTGACAAGATTCACTAAGATCCCCACTCTGGTGAAATTATTACCTACTTTTGAAGTCTGATAATATCTCCAATGTTTTGTATTTATTAATATTGTTATATACTGCTGAGACATCATAGTAACCATTGTAGATCACCTTGTATTATGGCTTTATATGACTTTTTCATTTCATGTTTTTCTAAGAATTTGTTTTGTTTTGTCTTGCTTTGTTTCGGTTTTCCCTCCAATACAGAAAGGATAGATATACTTGTAGAGACTCATGCAAGCATAGACCTTATGAACAGTTTATGAGAACCAATTATATAAAGCATGATTAAATGAGCAACTACTTTGAAGAAAAAGAAACACTACACTACCCAGTGCTGATTCTGCAGCATCATGATGTAAAATCCAGCAATATTATCATTCTTTGTTCAGAGTGATTTTAGCCTGTTTTGTTTTGCTTAAGTTCAACATACGTGAAGATATAGACAGCTAGTTTGAAGAGAATGAGAGACATTATGACAGCCATTGTTGGCTTCCTATTGTCTGGTCTTGAAGAACTAAAATGCCTTCCTCATCCTGTTCTGATTAGTTCTATACTATGTTGCTTCATGTGAATTCTCTGTATGTGAAAATATGGACAACTATTTGGAAGAAAACAAGAGATAATATGATAGACAGTGAAGATCTCTGATTGTCTTCCTTTGAAATTTATGCCTCTTACATTGCTTTCTTGTGTTCTGTTTCTTTGTGTCTAATTTTACCCTCTTTAAAATAAAATTGAAAATAATAATCTTTAAAAGAAAAAAGTATAGAATTTTTGAAACTCAAAAGAGAGTTGGCAATTCGCTCAGTTATATTACTTATGACTGTCACAGCCATCTATAGAAATATTTGTTACATTAAATAATATTTTCATTTTTACCTCATGTACGCTCATTCCATCTCATCTCTCTCTTGCACCTTTTTCTTCTACCTTCTTCAGTTACTGCTTTCATCATTGACCGGCTTTGATTTATTCCTAGTCTTCAACAGAATTTAGTGCTGTTGCTTCTCCCATGCTACTTACTCTGTTATATGAACATTTCTCACCTTCAACAACAACGTATGTGATTCTTACTTCTGAAATCCAAACTGTGTCAGATAGATACATTTACTTCATGAGCTGTTACCTAGATCAAAGTTTTGCACCCAGGTGTTGTGTAGTAACTAAGTATACATAGAGATGATATTGGTAAAGTCAAAATCTTTGCCATTTATTTCCCTCTCTTCTTTATTATTTCCACAAATTGTCTTATTTTTGCTTACAGTTAGACTGTATCTTGGTCAAGAAATACTCTGGGTGGAGATTAAAGCAAAATTGTTTTTTAGCTAAAAATTGAATACTTAACATTTCTGAAAAGATATTGACTTTCTTTGGCCTGGGGAATGTATTTGATTTCTGTTATATACCATGAGATTAACTGAAAAAGCCAGAGGCCAAAGATGGTAAAGTTAAAAAGGAAAAGAAACAGCTATCCCCACCCCTATTGTTATCATAGACACATTACCTACTTGGGGAAAAATAAAGGCTTTTTTGACTAAGTAATAATAATACAGATTCTATCTTTAATCCTACAGGTATTAAATCTACTCCATTAGAAGATTTGAGTAAATAAATGACAGATCATGTGTAAAACATACTCACTTCTTCCAAATTATTAATACCTTTGATGATAATTATTGATAAAAATGGACCTGAACCCCTCTTTTGTTGACTAATATGCTGAGGCTGGTAGATGGAATAGTAATTGAGTCACGAATGATGGACTAATTGTAGACCTGGATTGCAGGATCTTGGAACATTATTTAGCAAGGTCTCTAAAAATAAGAGGTTACATTTTCCCCATGAAAAGTTATTGAATACACCTTATTAAAGCCTTCCAGTTATAATTGAATTTTAAGTGCTTTATATTTATTTCTCATAGATTATTTTGGTGCCCAATAGGTAAATGTTACCTACAATGCCAAGAGTTTTACTCACATGCAAGCTCTCATGCTCTCATGAAGAACACTTCTTTTATGTGAAAATGTTTCATTCACAACACAAATATATGTTATGTATGTAGTAATTTATAGATACAAGGAAAATAGGTATATTCAAAAATGATTCTTTACATTCAGAATACTTATACAGTAATAAAGATGTGCAGAAAAAGATGTTAGCATATGTTATATCAAGCACCTATTATAAAGCAATAAAATTCAACAGAAATATTATGAATTTTCCATAAGGGAGATCTAGCACTGTATGGTGTAAAATACTATCCAGAATTCCCACAAAAAGTTATCAATTTCAAAAATTTAATAAGAATATGTAAGTTATTTTCAAAGGAAAAACACTCTTGGGACACTCAATTGTACGTTGAGAAAATGTATTAAAGTTTTAAGTTTCTCAAAATACTTAAAGTGTAATAAAATGCATATAACACTACTTTGTTCTTCATGTCACATGACAAAATTAAAACACAGAATGGATCCAAGGATCGGGACAGAGATTACATAAATTATGTTGAGTTAAAACAGTGAGAATGTTCACCTATAATTTTAAGAAAATGTCTCCCAGTATTAAGTGGTAGAAACACCAAACATGTTTTTACAAATAGCAGCATGAACACATGCACCATCCACATACACATGTACTTACTTTAAAAAGAAATAATTGGCACATGTGTGAAGGTAGCCATTATTTGTAATTCTAAAGAAGCTTACAATAATTTTAAAGAAAGTTTAAATGTTAGGCACTCCTGGGAACAACATAGAAATCATTACATAGATTCATGAAATCTTTCAATCACCTTTCTTCTCTAAGATTCTATCTTTCTATTCTTTTAGTGTATACTTCTGGACTGTCCAAATTCAAGAAGAAATCAACTGATACAGTCAGGTCATTAATGATTAGAAATCTCCTTTCAACTAAGTATTTATTATCTCTTTATTTCAGCTATGTTTTACCTTCATCTCAAAAGACTTAAAAAAACTGAAAGTAGCTACCCTCAAAGATGATGTTTTCCCAAGTTAAAATTCTGGGCTGGATATACTGACAACCACATTTTATTTTGTAAGAGAAAGATTCATCATTAAAAATAAGTAACAATAAATTTATTTACTGTAATTGCATTGAAAATGTACTAATTATACATGTTTTCACTGGCCAATATATTTTGATTTTTCATATGAATTACATTCAGCAAAACTACATACATGGACCTCTATGAACTTTTTGCATTGTAGCCATGCAAAATATTATACAGAAATAATACACTTTAATATATCTTCTATATTTTTGTGATATTTATTCTCATATATTGTCCTATATTGTAAAATAAAAATTCAATCTGCATACCCAATCTTTAATATAGGTATTTTTTACACATATCAATAGTATGGCTTTTTGGTACTATACTGGTAAGCTTAGAGTATCTGCACAATTTATTCAGCACACACTGTTTCTTCATACAGCTTAAAGGGGGAATGTTTATTGACCACCAATAAGTTTCAGAGACAAAGAGATAATCGGGTTTTCTCAGGTAACAGGATTTTATTATACAGATGCAAGCAAACAAGGCAGCAAGCAAGGTAATTGGCTAAGTTCAAAATTGGGCACAAGTGAAATCATTTGTACTTAAGATACCATAAAAGTCCTGAGTATGTCCCCAACAATTCTCATTGGCTACTGCTCTTTCAATTAAATCTTTCTCTTCTCTCTCCATTCCTCACCCTTCAACTCTCTCTCTCTCTGCCCCTACTTTCTTCCCCTTTCACTATTACTGCATTTGTTTCTTCTTTTGCTTTAGACTTAGTCAGAAATTTTTCTTGTTATATTTTTTAGGTGTGTGTATTTCAGTTCATATTCTTCCTGACTGGATTTGGTGTCATTTGTGTGTCTCATGTTCAAACTCCTCAAGTATAAAAATTAAGTAGATATTTTTGTTGCTTTGAGCATTTTTACTGATTCAAGGTATACACTTAAGCACCTCATAAGTCTCTTCTCAAGCACAGTTTGCCTTTGGATGGAATATCTGTCTTTATTTTTTTCTTTCATTGTCAAGGAAAATTGTCATTAGTTAAGCAAAATTGTGATGATGTTTTTACAACAAGCTTTGTCTAACTGATTGACTCACAAGGACCAAAGTAGTTGATGGCTGTTCTGGGTTTCCTGATTTCTATTAAAGGATTTTTAAAAATGCATAAAGTGTTGGCTTATTTTTATGGATGTTTTGTGTGATGAATAATCCCAGGCACTAGTGATGAAATTCCAGGAGCCTTTGCAAATTATTGGCATACTGTGTGTTGATTATTGTACAACTTAAAATTCTCTAAACGTTTGTTCTCTAAGTGGGAAATTACATATTGGAATTAATTTTTATGATTTTCCAGTGAATGTATATAATTTGGCTATCAGATTAACATTGACATAAGCCAAAATAAAAGCTAGGTGTGAATTCTAAAGATACCAAAGAAAAAAATAGTTCAACATAAGGAAATGGTCTCATTGTGAAATGCTCTTTTAAAACTCCAGTCCAAGACTGTTATTCCAATCCTTAATATTTTTCAGAATTTTATTGAAATTCTATTATCTTTATATAATTCTACTAGAGGTATTCTTATATACATGTGGAATATATGATGTTTTAGCAATATCTATAGAAAGATAAACTAGCAGAATTCTTTAAATCAATGTAAGCTGAATTTTTTAGATGAAATGCAATTGTGTATATTGAAATAATAGCCACAATGTGTATTATTTTATTTGTTTTTTATTGTTAATATCAAGACAAAGCCAGCATGAGAAGTTGTACATCAATCAGAAGAACTGTTACATTATGTTTTTTAAAAATTCTTTTTATAGCCTGAAATACCTTTAGGAATATCAGAATGGAGTCTTTAAATGCCAATAACAATTCAAATTTATCCATAATAAGATTTCTTACTGTATTATTTCAAGAAAAAAGCCATTGTTTTCAAAAAGGATATTTATTTTTAAGAATTCTAAGAAAAACTAGAGAGTACAGTAAAACAACCCAGGCTGCAACTCAGGTATCCAGCATGTTTAGAGATGAGTACCCTAAGAATTGAAAACTGGTAATACAGAATTTATATTGCCTTGACAAGTCCAGAAAACATTCTTTAAAATTCTTTGGGGGCACTTTTGGGCCTTCCTTACATAGAAAATTATGATATTTGTGATAAAATTAATATTCTACTTTAAGGACTTTAAAATTATCTTTCTATTTTCATTTCATATGCACTGACATTAACATACAGAATATATACATTGATGTAAACAGTACAAATAAATTTAATGAAAAATTAGCAATCCAAAAACCTAAGGACATTTTGATACTTATATTTCCTTAATGTCTGGGAGCCACTTAGGATCTATACTGTGTCCATGTCTCAGAGACGGCATGAGCCAAGTTGCAGCTATTTAATACATTTTTTAAATGCAAGAATAAAGCAGCTAAACTTATCTCAATACCATTAGCATTTTTTTTCAAATAAAACTGAATTGGAAATAAAGCGGGTAGCAAACAATCATGTTGTTTATTAGTTATTTACATTGCACTAACATTAGATTTTCAAAGTATAATTAGGCTTTACTGGAATTTATCAGATAACATTCATTTTAACTTGCTGAAAAGTTACTATCGTTCATAGTTCATACTGTTAACAAGGATAATTCTCTTTTAGTATATGTGGTTGCTATTCCTTTCATTTGCAAAATTTCTTTCAGAGTGGTGTCATTATTTTTCTGTGCCAACACTGATAATTTTCCATAGTTAATAGATGATGGCTGGGTTGGCAAAAGTCCCTTCAACCAAAACTTTAAAGGAAAAGTGGTTTTTTTTTCTTTCTCTAAAGATTATAAAAAAATATGGGTTCAAATTATGTGATCCAACTTGGAAATAAGTTAAATCTATTAGAATTTTTACTGCATTAACTATAATTTGACATGAAAGCCATACATTTCAGTATTATTATCTTTGCAAATATTTCAGTAAAATTTTAAATAATGACTATTATCCATAAGCATGAATTGTCCCTTAACAACTTATTAAAATATAATGAAAATATAATGAAAAAATAATGAAACCTTGTATTGTAACTTGTTCTGTGAGTGTTCTGCAAGATATTTCTAATACATTTTATCTTTATAAATGAACAATGTCTTGCAATACTAGTATATGATGCAGAAAGTCAAGGATCAATACTGAACCAAAGATCTCTCTCTCTCTCTCTCTCTCTCTCTCTCATTCTGTCTGTCTCTGTCTCTCTCTCTTTCTCTCTGTCTCTGGGATTATGAGTAATCAGTTCCCATCAGCAAGATCTCACCCACAGAGAAAGAGGGGGAAAAGGCAGAGGAATCTCACACTTCAGATGACATTAGGGAGATACACAGCATGTGGATACAGTGCAAAATATGGTAGTAAAACACCACCAGAATAAGAGTGTAGCAGTGTGAGTGTTCTGTTTAATTAAAATGCTGTGTCACTATCCACTAAAACATCAAAAAGGAGCAAAAGTAAGCATTCTTGGGGAGATTCTTGGAGTGGTGAAAGTTTTGGGAAAAGAAGATTCCATTAACCTGAAAGATAGCAGTGATTCCATCAGTCATAGTGACAGTCTTCCTATGAAAAAATCCTCTTCTCCCTTTGTCTCCCTAACACTGGCCAGTAAGGTTTCAAAAGTGCAAGTTATCTTATTTTTTCTGTCTTTATTTGTTGTAATTTCTTTATTATTTTATTGTGTTACAGTAGTGTGATAATTTTTTATTTATTTTTACTTTAAAGAGATAAAACAAGACAATAAAACAAATAAGAACAGAACAATGCAAGCAACACAGGACTTCAAAACAAGACAGCAGGAAATCAACAATGGCTATCATAATGTCTTTTGTTTTCTTTGAAATAGTTGTCCATCCTTCACACATAGTAAGATCAAACAAAATGAAGTAGCATAACACCAATCAAAACAAAAGAATGAAAGCATTACAGGACTTCAAAACAAGATAAGAAGAAATGAGCAATGGTTACTATAATGTTCATTTTCTTCAAAATAGCTATCCATACCATCGCACATAATAAAATCAAATAAAACACAACAGAATAAAACCAATCAAAACAAAAGAATAAAAGCTTATAGGACTTCAAAATGGTATAAGAAATCAACAATGGCTACTACAATATCTCATTTTCTTTTTAATAGCTATTCATATCATCACACATAAAATAAAACAAAACAAAACTGAATAAAATCAATTACACAAAAGAATGAACACATTATAGGACTTCAAAATAAGATAATAGGAAAACAACAATGGTTAACATAATACAACCCATTATATTCAGAATAGCTGCCTATACTATCAGACATAGTAAAATCTAACAAAATAAGACATAACCTAACCAAACCTAACAAGACTATTAACAGGATGCAATAGTTCAAGACAAGACAATAAAAAATTAACAGAGGTTGCCATCTTCTACTTCATGTGTTTCCTCCCTATCACTTTCATAATATCTATTTTGCTTTTTGGATCCCACTAACTCCTTCAGTTTTTATGCTAGGATTCACTCATACAAGTTCAAACTGTTTTGCCCACAAACACAATCTCTAGTTGCAACCATTTACCTACTAGAGCTTCAGGATTATCCTACTTTATAGCTGGGTATCTCTCCATTGTATGAAAATACCATCTCTTTCTCATCCATTCTGCAGATGATGGGCAAGTTACCCTTGCTTTTTTCTGGTCTCCTGCTTATGTGGAACAATTGTTTTCTCTCCTTTGATTTTCAGTCTATGAATTTACTTTTGAGTTGAATGTGCTTCTTGTATACAGTATATTGATAGATCTTGTTTCTTGATCCACTCTACCTGTGTTTCTTTTTATTGGTGAGTTGAGGCCATCTACATTAATGGTTACAAGCAGCATACATTGTTTCATCTCTGCCATGCTATCCTCCAGCTGTTGGCTCTCCACTTTTCCTGTTTATTCAACTGTCTGTCCTGTTTGATGAGCCTCCTCTGCTGCTCTTCTTGGAACTATGGTCATCTTTATCTCTCTCAAGAAAAAATATAATAAAATTTCAAAACAAGATAATTAGAGGTTCACAATTGTTAATATGTTGCACATTATTATCTTTAAATTAGTTACTCAGAGTACAAGATATCAACATTTAATTGTCCCAAATATATTAGCACAAACCTTTCTTTTCAATGAACTAAGAGAAATTAATAGTATAACAATCTCAACTAGGTGAAAAATATGGCTCCAATTTTAATCTTTGGGATATACAGAGCCAGTTTTCCAGCATCATTGGTTAATGAGGCTATCTTTCTTTCAGTGAATGTGACAGCGACCTTAGTCAAAGGTAAAATGGCTTAGTATGCCTACAGTTGTTTTTGCATCCCTTAATCTGTTCCTTTTTGTTTAGCCAGTACCATGCTGTTTTTATCACAGTAGCTTTATATTATAATTTCAAGTCAGGTATTGTATTGTCCCATCTTGCCTTTGGTGTCCAGAATTGTCTTTGCTATTCTAGGTCTCTTTTGGTACCAGATTAATTTTAAGACTTTTTTCTCTAATTCTGTGAGATATGTTACTGGAATTTTGATCAGAATTGCATTAAATCTGTATAACAGTTTTGCAAGTATGGCCATTTTCATTATATTTGCTCTTCCTATCCAAGAGCAAGGGATGTCTTTCCATTTTCTGATATCATCTTCAATCTCCCTTTTCAGATTACTGTAGTATTCATTATAGAGGTCTTTTATATCCTTCAATAGATTGATTCCTAGATATTTCATTTTTTGGTTGCTATTGTGAAAGATATTGTTACCCTAATTTCTCTTTCAGCTAGTGTGTGTCTTATATACTGGAAGACTAAAGATTTTTGAGTGTTGATTTTATATTCAGCTACACTACTGAATTTGCTTATTAAATCCAACAGTTTTTAGTGGAAATTTTGTAGCCTTCTATGTATACTATCTTGTCATCTGCAAATAATGATAATTTAGCTCCTTCCTTTCCTAACTTCATTCCTTTTATTTCTTTCTCTAGTCTAATTGCTCTAGCTAAAGTTTCCTGGACAACGTTTAATAAGAGTGGAGACACTGGACGGGTCCTGATTTTAGAGTCAAGGCTTTCAGTTATTGTCCTTCAGTTTGATGTTGGCCATTGTCTTGTCATGGATGGTCTTTATTGTGGATGCAGTCTCTGCAGGTATCTGACAAGTTGGTTCTGATTTGATTTTTTCTAGGCCCTCATTCAATTGCTTTGTTGTTACCACTTCAGAGAGGCCAGGTGGGAGGCTTTCAGATTGTCCCATTTCATTGTCCCCTTGGTTTGCCTTTAGTGAAATAAATGTTTAGTGTTTTACCATGTTTAAAAGTAGTTTCATTTTCTTTTCTTTTTCAGTTTCATTCCTGGGGTGATGGTTGTAAATTGCCTATGGTGGGTTGCTTTATTGTTAGTATTTAAGAGCCTTAGGTAATGACTACTTCTCTTAGAAATCTTTCCACTGTAGTTGGTTTTTGGGTTTTGAAGCTGTTGGAAAATCATACCTCTTCAGCTGTTGAGATGAAAAACTGTTGCTTGTTTAGTGCAGTCCCTGCTTCTTTGGCACACTGCCACAGTATTTTCTGTGACCTTTGGTCAATCATGTCAGATATGAAATTCCAGGAGGAACAGCTGTTTAGAAAATTATGTGACTTTCAGCTACAATGCAACCGATAATATGGAACACAGTCTAGAAAATGATACAATGAACTAACCATTAACTGGCCACTTCTAACTCTGTGAACTGGATTTATGGTCATATAACTATTATAGTTGACACACTGTCAACTTAAGAAGTCTAAAAGCTTAACTGAGTAACTCAGCAGTTCTACATCATGGGGTACAGAGGACAGAGGACGGACCCTTACCACTCTAGAATGTTGTTCATTGTGTCAATTTGAGAAGTTTAACTCAGTGACTCAGCAGGGGACCAGGGTCCCCACTTTGTGTATATCCTGAGCCTATGCAAGTGGGGGGCAGGGAGATGATACCAGTGCTTTACCCATCCTGGGGGAGAAGCAAGCAGCCCATTTACTATATAAGGGAGACAAAGAGGCTTGCTCTTTCCCCTTTTGTTCTTGCTGCCTTTTCTGCTTTCTGTTGTCTTGAACTGTTGCCCCTGTATTATGCCGTCCTGCCTTAGAACCAGGTGAAACTCCCACAAACTGTGAGCTAAATAAACTTGCCTTCCTTAATTTTGGATGTCATGTATTTTGTCTCAGCCATGAGAAGAAAGTAACCAAGACAATAGCAAAATTTAAAATGAACCTGAATGCAAGTCCTTAATATGTCAATTTTGCCCTCAGGGATAAAAATTTAAAATTTAGGAGGAAAATAGAGACATAGAAGAAGAGGAAGAGATTAGAAGTAAGGTTGGAGGACAAATGGGGTTCAGGCTAACTTTGGGAAACTGGTGTAGGAGACTGGCGGGAAAGAGGGAAGGAAGAGAGAAAAAGAACAGAATAGAACCATATCCACCAAGAGGCTGAAAACCATGTTCACACTTACATAAAAACAATATGAAACAATGAAGCGAAAAAAGAGCACACAGAGAAGAAAACATAAAATTACTACAACAGCGACAAAAACAAATGAGAGACAAAGAGGAAATGATAAAGTCCAATTCTAGGTTGTCTCTGCTGTCACTGTTGGAGAATATGAGCAGAAAGAGTCCTGATCTATGCCAGTCTATACTAGCAAGCTAACAGTAGCTTTTGCCAAGGTAGTGGTAATGCCAGTGAGCCTGCACTTTCTGGCCAGGAGCAGACTCTTTTGACCTCTGCCTTCTAAGCACCTTCTGCAGGTCTGAGCCCAACTGAGAGCCGCTAGATGGAGCCAGCAGCATCTCTAAATTCTTGGCCAACTATCCCCTCCCCAAGATGGCTCTCGCCCTGTTACTTTCTCATGTGGGAGGACGGAGCCCTTTAGCACTTCACCACCAGCTAGTGCCGCCCTTCATGCCCAGTGCTCCGCTCCACCACTGTGCATCTCCAGAGAGTCCTCCCATGTGGCCAGCTGTTACCATCTGTCTGCAGCTTTGAACTTCTCTCGCGCCGTGAGCCCCAGCTCAGGGAGAAGGCATTGCTGGCTAGCTCTTTCTCCTTCCTTGTCTCTTTACTCTCTCCATGGGCTTCAGTTTTCACTTCAGATTCTTACTGGGCCCAGGGGACTTACTTCCCTCTTTCTTGTCTCCCTCCCATTGCTATATTCCAGCATCTGAATAATGACTCTCAAAGAGGCTCTTTCTTTGCTGCTTATCACTTTGCTATCTTTGTCTGTAATGATTTTTATATGAATATTTTTGGGTTGTGGAATGAATCATCTGAGTTATCAGTATTTTCTTTCTTTCTTTCTTTCTTTCTTTCTTTCTTTCTTTCTTTCTTTCTTTCTTTCTTTCTCTTTCTCTCTTTTTCTCTTTCTCTCCCTCCCTTCCTTCCTTCCTTTTTTTTTGAGACAGGGTATCTTTATAAAGTTCAGGTTAATCTTTAACTCACTATTTAGTCAAGTCTGATCTCAAACTCCCGTCAATCCTCCTACCTCAGAGTCCCAAGAGATAGAAAAGTAGGTATCCATTATTTCTTATGGGGAGATTTCACTTTGATATACAAGTGCTTTTAATTATAAACACGTTTCTGAAATGAATTAAACTCCCAAATCAAGGTTTTACAGTAATTTTAAAAAGCTTTTAAATGAGTACTTTATCTTCCATTTTTTAAAAAAAAATCTCAAATCTTCACACATGTACATGCACATTAATATTTTCATACATTTGCTTTCTTCTCCACTTAGGACAATTACTCATGTACACAAGTTACAATAGCAGAAAAATTATGTATGGAGGAATTTGAATGTGAACTATAAATAACTAAATTCTGCAACTCTACATATGATAAAATTCCATATTTCAGCAGACATAAATTTTTAAACATACAATCTGTATCCAAATATTACCAATTGCTATCACAGTTACTTTGTAGTAAATTATTTGAATTTCACAAATGGCTGAAAAATTTTAAAGTTTTATTAAGTTAAAAATTATCTTTAGAGAAATAACTTACCTTCTGTAAAATCTAGAAGTAAATTTCAAATTTTGAAATATAGCCAGTTATGTATCCTATTTAACATGTTTTTCATTATACTAAACAATATGAAGTTCACAAAGGCTGAGGGTTTCCTGGTACTTATGTATGGTACTTGCACTTACATGTAAGTGTGTTTTCCAGTCTACTTTTAGTCTGAGAGTAGTAGGCCAGAAGAGATTGGATGTGAACATGGGCAGAGCACTTTAGGAAGTACTTCCATAATAAGAGAATAAGAGCATTCATTTCAGTGTGTGTGTGTGCAACTTAGGTAGTTTAGTCTCTACTTTGAGCTTCTTATGATTTTCCTGTTCACCAGTAATTAAGTAGGAGTTGAATATATAGCCTAGAATACATACTCATAGAAGAGGAAAATTGAGTCATTTTGGAGCACTTTTTAAATTCCAGAAAGTTAAAAATCTCAAAAACATTCTCAATGAATAGAACATTTGTTTCTATCTCCCACTGTTTTTATAACTAACAAGGTTTTTATGTGCTTATAAAGATATTACTAAGCTTACATACTAAAACTATAGTGGTGCAACGCACAGTTAATTCATGGTGGATTAACTGTGAATAATGTATGTTTATATATGTATGTGTTATGGTTAGTGTCTTGGTGTCCCCCAAAGTTTCATGCTGTCATGGAGGTGACTGAGTCTAGTGTTTGTGATTGGTTTGTTATCTAGTTCTGGGATTGGCGGTATGAGTGCTGTACCTGCTTAGGGGCAAGCAGCTAGCATACAATATAAGGGAGGGAGGGAGCATTCTTTCCCCCTTTAACCCTATTTACAATTGTCACTTGCAGCCGCCATGAATGGTTGTCTCTTAGCCATGGCACCCTGCCTTGGAACTAGCTACATATAGACTGAAACTTCCATAAACTGTGAGCTAAATATTTCCTTCCTTCATTTGAAGTGTCAAGTATTTGGTCTCAGCAATGATAGAAAAGTAACCAAGACAGAATTTGGTATCAATGGAAGCTGGGTTTTTGCTGTGACTGTATCTGACCATGTAGTTCAGGAGCCTTTGGGAATGTATTGTGACAAGAGTTTAGAAAAGTTCAGAGATGTTACCTGAAAACATAAATCTAGAAAAACCTAGACTGTTCTGTATGAGAGGTTCTGGAAAAAGCTCAGAAGACCTGAAAACCAATAAAGGTCAGGCTCAGGAGATTCTGCTGGGAGGACATACTGCATTGGTTGTTGAACTGTATGTGTCATACGGCATGGCAGAAAGTTTGCCTTTATTTTGCTCATGTCCAGAGAATTTGCCTGAAACTCAGGTAAGTATGGTGGACTAATTAATCGGGCAGAAGACATTTCAAAGCATTCTAAGTTGGAGCAGTGGCATGGCTGTGATTGGGGTCTTTTAGCCAGATTTATGTTATGAACCAAGAGCAAAGGGCTCAGCAGGATGATTTAGAGTTTGGCCAGAAAGGAACCTCCAGTAAAACTGTAGACTGTAAAGATAGAGCTGAGATCTCCATTGCTGAGAAGGAGCAGGAAAATACAAATGATGGCCTGGTGGCATTATGGGAAGTCATGGTGGGCCTCTAACCTTTGCAGCCTTAAAACTGAAAAAGCAAAACACTCTACTTGGTGCAGAAAGTTGCAAAGTGCCAGAATGAAAGTGGCAGCCACATGAGGTTCCAAAATGGTGGCAACCACACCAGGTTCCAGAATGTCATAGAAGCTGTTTGTCACAATCAGGTTCAGAGTGCTCAGCAATCCAGGCACTCAACCCCTACAGCTAAGGGAGAGGAAAGCCTGTCTGCTACTCTAGCTGGCCACGGACATTGCCGTCATCTACATGGTTTTGGGTATATGTAGAATTCAAGAATCCTGATGTTAAGGCAGCTTCCACACTGACTTCAGAAGGCTTGGGAGGCTAGGTAGTGTGCCTCTGAGGAGGCAGTGTGTGAAACTGCAAAGCCAAAGGTGCTATGGAGAGCCAGAGGTTTGGAAAATCCAAGAGTGTGGATCATCTAAGGAAAGCTTCAAAAACTGAGCAGAGCAGTTGTAAGAGAGAAACCATGGGAACTAAAACCCCTGGAAGTTCCTTGGGAGTAAGTCACTCAAGCTGTTTGGAGCTCACATCCAGATTGCTTCAGATACTGAGTGAGGAACTCCAGGACTCAATGTTTGTCCTGCTGGATTTTGGACTTCCTTTGGCCCCATTCCTTTGTATTCCCGTTTCACCCTTTGGAATGGTAATGTTCATCTTGTGCCACTGAATGTTGGAAGTGTTTAACTTTGTTTTCATTTGTACATGAAGTTAAAGCTAAGAGCTTCCTTTAGATCTCAGAGGAGACTTGTGACTTGGACTTTTCAGCAATGCAGACTGTTAGGTCTTTGGCAACTTCTGGAAGTGTACTAAATATCTTTTGCTTAAAGGATATACATGAGTCTTTGGAGGGCCAGGGTTAATGTTATGGTTTGTGTCTGGATCTCCCAAAGCCTCATGCAGTCATGGAGGTGGCCAACTACTGTTTGTGATTGGCTCATTGTCTAGCACTGGGATTGGCAGTGTGAGTGCTGCACCCACCCAGGGGTGGGCAGCTGGCATACAATATGAAGGAGGGAAGGAGGCATGATTTCCTCTTTTTACCCTGTTTACTCTTGTAATGTGCAGATACCATGAATCGTTGCCCCTTAGCCATGGCACCTTGCCTTAGTGTCAGCTGAGTATGGACTGAAACCTCCAAAAACTGTAAGCTAAAAGAACTTTTCCTCCTTTTTTTGGACATCAAGTATTTTGTCTCAGCAACGAGAGAAAAGTAACTAACACATTCTCTTTCCTAGTATATAATACATCTTAATTGTTAATATTTGAAGTCTTGGTCTTTGTTTGGAAATATGTATATTTAAAACATGACATATTTGAATAGAAAAGTAGATTTATTTAGATTAGTAATGTGTGTTTCTATTATTTAATTATGTTTGTTCTTATAAACCTGTAGGAAAAAATCCTTTTTTTACTTTGTTGTTATTCGGGCCCATTTTAACAATAAACAAAATCTCTTCTAATGCTCCAAAATATAGTTAGAAAAATAGAAATGGTATTTTAGCAATCCCATCTATATCTAATATGATTTTCTGTCAACACAGAAACAGTGAGTTGTATATTTTAAAGATTTCAGTTGAATTGTATTCTTTGGTAAATATAGACTGGGTTCCTGGAGTGTCAAAATGATACTCTCTGAGACACAATGAGATTTTGCATCACAAACAACATAAAAATTGCCAGGTGTTAGACACATACAGCTTAGTTCAAATTCCAGTGTGCAACTCTGAAATACATGAGCTAAGCCCATGAATTGTGAGTGGAAACACTACATGGTTATTGTGGGAATGGAGACTGAGCACAGTGCTGAACTCTTATCCGAATGATAGCCAGTTACATTATATCATTTGAGGAATCATTATCAAAATGTGTTAAAATAATAAGACTTTTTAAAAGTATTATGCTAACATATGATAAAGCCCTGGTTTGTAGGGATCTTAGATACTGAACTAACATTTGAAAATGAAAACCATGATACGTTTTAAATTGCTTACATTTATCTGAATGATGTATGAATTGCAGAAGACATGACAAGCTCTTTAAATTTCATCAGGTATTTCTTAGGAAAAATAAACGCAAACAAATACTTTTGAAAAAACATTCCCAGTAAAGCCAATGATTTAAACGTATTCTGAGTCTACCTTGACCTTCCTGAGTGTTGTATTTACTAAGCATGCCCTTTAAATATCTGAATACATGAATTAATTTATGTAGTTTTTGATCGATAGCATCACTTTTTCAAAAAACACAGTGTCACACCAAAAAAAATAGTATTAAGCTCTCATCATAAATTTTATGTTTTTTAACATATCCCTTTTCTATTCTGAATAAAAATTCACCTGAAGAAACTGTAGGATTGCCTGAAGAATAGCACTGTTAGAGGGGATAACAGAATTGAATTACATTGCTGTTTAGAATGTTTCAGTACTGTACATTACTTGTAGTCTAGATTTTCAAGTTGCTTTCCCAGCTAAATGATATCACTTATCTCTGGCTACTCTTTAAACATTTATAGAAATGGTACTATTACTGAAGCTGTGAGACACTGCATACAAAACAAGACACAGTGACATTTTTAACAATGCAATATAAAGGTAGATGTGTGGGTTCATGAGCTGCATTTCTTCAGCTCATATCTCCCTTGCACTTTAAAGAACTGAGATGTGTTTTATACATGTACCAATCCTGACAATGAGTACAATCATACATTCTGAAAGCATTACTAATAAAAATTTTAAAATGAAATAAAAGGAATTTTTCTGTTTAGATGATAATTCTCAGGTATCTTCATGTCTGTGTCAGTCCCCCTTCTCAAAATCCCTATTCTTTAGATAGTGCAATGATTGCAATGTTCCTAATGATACTTTTTTTCTGTGTTCCAAAGTAGGACTGTAAAGTCAGATATCTGTTTCAGAGATAGAGTGAAGGTTGAGGAATCTATTTTGAGTCTGAATTCTCATATCTTATAAGTTATGACAAAGGCTGTATTTGACAGTCCTTCCCCACACTTCAATGGTAACTTTGTTTTTCCTACTTATGTCAGTGTTTTTCTCTTTTTTTGTTTTTCTATTTTTCAAATGATCATTATTTGCCTTTAATTTGATAGAAATATCTTCGTTCATGAAGATATTATTATCTTAATAATTATATTATTAATATTTTCATTCATGAAATTTTAATTTTTTGCTATTGCTATCTAATTTGTTTGCTTGAAGTTAAGATTTAGAAAAGGCTATGCTTAAAATTTAGTGTGCTGGGAGAATGGAAAGAATTGAAATCTCTAATTTGCAGAATTACTACTCAATATGTCAATTGAAATAGGTATCTCCCTATTACCTTGCAAGGATAGTACTACTATATGATATGTAAATAGTCATTTATGCAAAAAAAAATTTGGACAGTGAAAAAAGCTCCATTTGTTATATTCTTGATCTCAGCTTCAGTATTTGTGTAAAAATAAACAAAGACAATTTTTAAAAACTTGAATGATTAAAATGCTATGTTTATAGTATGTTATTATAAGATAATCCCTTTTATAAATTTCTAAATTTATATCTTTTATAAGACTCATCATTTTTTCTGGTATGGGAGTATCTATCTTTTAAATTAATATATGAATTATACTTCACCCACATTTAGAATGGTGCAATATCAAACACTGCTGGATATACTCATGATTTGCAAATAATGTTTATTTAGCTGCATTCGATTAACTGGAAGACATGTAGTCGGTAGCTTTAAGAAATTGCTCCTGAAGCACTCTTGTACATAAACCAGAAATAATACCTGGGTCCATTTCTGTCAGGGACGAATCTATGTGTCAAAAAGGTAAGTTAAATATTTGTTTTTATTCTGAGGGCTGATCAGTGAACTCATTTAGATGAGAGAAAACACAATGAAATCATTTCCGGGATACCAGGAATATTATTTTAGTCTTTCTTTATGGGTTTCTTCTCTCTCTCTCTCTCTCTCTCTCTCTCTCTCTCTCTCTCCATTTCTCTCTCATCTACAAAGGCTGACTAGTTTTAGGTACAGCACTCTCTACTTCTTGCCCCTTGAGAATCATAAGGCTGAGACAAATATAAAGAACAGCTGAGAAATGGAAGTAAGTGCAGTTCTAATGCTACAACTGAGTTCCGAAGTCCAACTACTCCTGAAGGAATTTCAATCTGGCTTCTGCTTTACATGTTCTAACGAATTATGGGGTTTATTTTGTTCATTTTTAATCTTTGCACCCTTATTTCTGTGTCATTTTAACTGAACCTGTGCAAAATTTGCTATATTTTACTCAAACACATATTTATTTCAACTCACTTCTACTTGAGTTTTTGGTCCCCAAACCTAATGAGAGACAATTAAGGGACACATCCAAGTCAGTGCCAGGAAAAGTGCTAATTTACACGAGTTTCTTAATTTGCTTTAATTGAATTAGATAGTTTTAGATCACAATTTGCTCTTTATAAATTTGAGAATGTAGAAAAAAGACTAATTCTGAGGGATACATAAAATATATGCATGCATTATTTATCTTTGTGTTTCATACACGCACAGATACACATATGTGTGTATGCACGTGCAATCCTTGAAGAGATTCATCTGAATCTTTGTGTCTCTCATATGTCAGAACCAATATAGCACTCCTCAACACAAATGTGATCTCCAGTTGTATTTGTAGATCCAGCTTCCAAGTGATGAACTGGACCTTTCTGCTATGAGAGGCCTAGAAAATTTTAACATAAGAAAATCTGAAATAATTATGATTCATTAATCTTACTAAGGAAATACTTATTAAAATGTTACTTTGAGATATGCAAAAATATCATGATACCTGCTCATGTAAAACCAAACAAATAAACTGGATTTGTGCCAATAGAAATGAGCAAAAATTCTTTTAACACATATGCAGATGTTGCTCATTTATCAAATCACTATATATAGTATGCAATATGAGAACAAGGATCACTTCTAAACAGCCAATGGACACTCTGAGTAATTGTGGCATTTAGTATGCTGCATATAATTAGTTGAAACAAAATATTAAGAGGAAACTAGCAAATGTTTTATGTATCTACAGAAAATTGTTAAATTAAAAGATTTAACTTAAAATACTTATTAGCAAAAGACAACAAACCACTTGTTAATGATAAGATAGTTTTTCTGCCTTCAAACTCTTGTATCTAATTAGTTATTATGACAGAAAGTTATATATTACAATGTACTGGAAAAAGGCTAGATCAGCAACACAATATTAATTAGAGGATGTTTTCCTCTAAATTAATAATCACTGCCCTTTTGACCTGATTTCAAATTTTCCACAAAATGTATCAACTTTCAGGAACAAATCATAAAACAGATAATCTGTCACTCAGATTACTCTGTTCTTTCTTGATTAAAATAATGAACTTTTTATTAAGTAATAATACATAATTTAATCAGTTACCCCAGAAAACATGTCAAGTTAAATAAACAAGACTAAATGTGGAAGTAGGATAACAGCTTACCTACTATGTGGGCAGTGCAACGCGACAGATGATGTGATGTCTGATAATACTAGATTCTCTGATCCTGTCACCTCTTTCACAGCTCCTATTTTTAAATAAGTCACAAAGTACCATCAACGGTTCTGTCCAATGCAAGAAAGATTCAATCTAACAGCCTTGATAAAATATAGATTTTAATTGGGGACAGATGATCCCAACCAGATAGTACAAGAATTAAAACAATTGCTATTTTATGTTCCGAGTGCTATTCTTGCCAACAGTTTTCTCCAAGGAGCTCCATATTTTAGTGAGAAACATTCATTTGTAAAAAAATACTTCCCACAATTTTGATATTTCTGGACTTAATGGTAGAGTGTGAGAACCATCTGTTTAATTGTGCTATGTCTGCTTGTACAGAAGAGTCAAAAAGCACAGATGATTTTAATGGTCTCTGACATCTGGAAGCTTAAACTTACTCTGGTCACTATGGGGAACTGGAGAGTTGAGGGTAAGAGTGTGGAGTCACAGTTTTTCATGGTGTGATCTTTAGTTACTCATTGTCTCTGTGCTTTAGCTCCCTTGTTTGCAGAAATATTCTTTTAAAAGACTTTATAAAGTAGTGATTGAGAGCATAAGCATTGCAACTAAGGTTTGGATTTTACAACTGCCCCCATCCTCTTACTATGTGCATAATTGTGGTAATCTATATTTTGCAATCTTATCTTCTCAATAGCATGAATCTGGTGAATAAAAGAGTCAATGCTGGTAAATCATTTAACTGTCTGATTCACTCAGTGAATGCAGAGTGACAACATTATCAGAAATAAAGATGCTGGTGGAAACAATGCAATTAACTTCTCATATTATCATTCTCTTTACTATTTCATAGTGTTATTGTCTTTAAGAACAGGACTTTTTAAAATTTTATTCAAAGATAAAGATAGAGTGGAAAATTATAAAGTCAAAATTGGGTCTCTGTCATTTTTAAAATTTCATATTTCTTAGCTGATAAATGAGAAAATAGTCATAAGATGTATGTGAAGATTAAACATTTCAAGCTTACAGTAAATACTTCTGCTTCATTCGGGCCTCAATACAAGTTAGCTATTATTGTTACTTTTACTCTGATGCACTGAAGTTTTTGGACAGGCATGTAAATACATACAGACACATACACATACACATAAAATTTTGCATCATTTCATCTATGAGTTCACATTAAGAAGTCCTCCTCTGATTGTATTTTCTCATATATTTCTGTGCACTGGGAATGGAACGTAGGGCCTACACACTAATCCACAGATTCACAAGCCCCACTCTTTTAAAAAATATATTTTGAGGCACTGTCTCACTAAATTACTAAGTTGCCCAGGCTCGCCCTGAATTTGCAATCCTTCTGGCTCAGCCTCCACATGCATAAGTAGTTTTTGAATTCATGTCACTCCTTTAATTTTTTAAAAATTACAGTTTTGTTCTATAAACCAGTTATAATATTTTGTTGTCTGGCTCACTTTAGTAAGAGCTACTGCAGTATCTATATATATATATGATGTTTCTATGTATATGTTTCTATATATATATATCACATAGAAACATGATTTTTATCATATAAATTTAAAATTAGTATTTATCACCATTGGTTTTCAAATGTGTCATTTTTACTGTCCATGAGTTATTTAAATTTGGATTATATATTTTTAAACTAAATTATTTTAAAGACATTATTGATATTTTTTATTTACTGTCCATTTTGGAAATTGATTTTCAGATGGAGACAGTTACGAGATTAATTTTGGGTCCAGTCTAAAAACGTTCACAGTACATTTGATTATGTACATAGTGTTTTCATATATACATGATAATGTACAAAATAAAATGAAAGAAAGCCAATATCCACTAGCAGTCATTCCTCATTCTACTATTCCAGTCCCTGAAAAATACTACTCTTACCTTTCTTCTGTATAGCTGTGCCTACTCTGAACTTTTATGTGAATGGGATCATGAAATATACACTTCTGTCTGCACCCAGTGACTTTAACAGCTTGTAACCCTTCCCGATAACACATGCTGCATCACGCAACGCACTTCACACTGTGCCGTTGGAAAGTAATGTTCTATGGTGTGTATGTGAACATTCGGGCTCAGCAGTCATCAGTTGGTGAGCATTTGGGCTTCTTCCCCATTTTGACCCTATGAATAATGCTGTCACGAGCATTCATGCAACGATTTTCTGTATACATAGTCTGCTTTCATTTGCTTTGTCTGTGTAAAAGTAGAATTGTTGGATAAAATGGAAATTATTTTGAACTTTCAGTAAAAGTTCCAAACTGCTTTCCACAATGTCTGCCTCATTGCTCTTTCCCACCAGCATTAATGAGAATTGTAAAATTTCTTCAGAACTTCAACACCCTTGTTATTTTGTGTTGTTTTTATGCTGTCTATCCTAGAAGCTGGGAAGTGGCATTTCTTTTTAGTTTTGACTTTTGTTTCTCCAGTAATTAGTGATGTTGAGTACCTTTCTTTGCATGGCGAGAGCAAAGAATTTGCAAGTTGGGTACCTCTCTTCACCTTGGCAAAACCACCTAGTCTTAGCAGATCTCAGTTTTGTGTCAGGCTAGAATGCAGAAAATCAGCTTTGCTTTGATTTACTCGGTGTGCATGTGTGTGTGTGTGTGTGTGCGTGTGTGTGTGCGTGTGTGTAGGGAGTACTGCTTCCAGTGAAGGAGGAGCAAAACAGAGGAATTGCAGGGGGCAGCTAGGGTGCAAATGCCAGATTGTTGTGGGATAATTCCATCTGGAAAGAGCTGGAGTTCCTTGTGTGTTCCATTTGCTGCCAGGCAAAGTTTTAAGAGCTTAAAGCTCTCCTCTACTGCTCTCCTCCCCAGGAAAAAGCAGCTAGGTTGTGGTTTGATTTGAAAAGCAAAAGGACTGGTGCCTGTCCAGGACAAAGCACTGTATCTGCCTGTTCATTCTGTTCCAGGTTCCTTGAGTCATACCAACCCATGCTGCCCAGGAATGCGTGAGAAACCAGGTTGTGAATTAGAGTCTGACACATAGACCTTGAGTAGAGGGCAGCGGGTGGGCATGGGGTGCCCTGCAGATGTGGTGAAGATCAGCGGACCTGTGGGAGTGTTGTGGATGCCAGGAGCACGAGTGACAAGTGGTCTCCCCAGGATCGCTGGCCTGGAAACTGATGCAGAGGCTACTGGTTCTTGTGAAAGTGGTTTTCACTGGAAACATGTCTATAGTAGAGGAATTGTTGGGATTTTGTTTTGTTTGTTTTACTTTTTTTCCTCCATGGTACTAAAAATTGAAGCTATCCCCCTACTCCATACTGAGTTACAAGATCAGCCATTTATTATGGTTGTTGTTTTGAGTCAAAGTGTCACTGTGTAGCCCAGGCTGGTCAGGAATTCAAGACACCCCAGCTTCAACCTCCAAAGTACTGAAAATTATAGCCATGCACCACTTTCGGTTGGCCTATATAAATATATAGGGGGGCGGGGGACCATGTTGCCAATGGAAATAAAGTATTTCATCAAAAATAAACACATGAAATAAAATATATTTCAGCACTTTGGAAATGTAACAATCAATTCACCAGAAAGAAATAGTGGCTGTGAGTGTGGCAGGCTTTGGTGGCCTACAATACAGAGACCCTGGCATCTCGGGTCCTGCACCATGTGGCGACCTGGGGTGCTGGGAGAACAAGGAGCTGCTCCCCTCCCTAGTGAGTGGCTGGTGGCTGTGAGCCTGCTGGAGCAGGGGCTGAGAATCAAACATCTTATGTCGTCCTGTTCCCCATCCTGTGTGTCCCCGCCTCCTGAGCAAGTGGGAGCCAGTGAACTACACATCTTGTGAAAAGATTGGCTATGTTATTTAGTATGAGCTCTCCATATGCAAAGATAAGGACAGCCATTTGGAAGAAAACAAGAGACAATATGACAGATAGTGAAGATCTCTGGTTGTCTAGCTTTGAAATTTATGTTTTATTATGTCCCATTCTGTTCTGTTTTGTTGTGTGAAATTTTACTCCCTTTAAAATAAAATAAAAAAAGATTTTAAAAACATGAACAACTATGTATTTTAGCATTTTCTATTTTCTATTTTCTTTTTACACATATAACCTCTATTTATGAAAAGCAGACTACTTACATGACTTTGAAATTTTAATTTTCTGTAATATATAGAGATATTCTTGCTTCTATGTTTATATACATCAAATTTTCTTGCACTCTAGGTATGCTGGATATCAGCTTTACATGTTTTTTCCCACTATGTACTCACACAAGTTTCTTCCTTTATCAGACAGTTTACAGAAATCTTGCACTGTTTCCACTAGGCAATATGTACAAACATATTTATAGTTATTGGGGTATATTCATATCTTTTATTTTCGGTGTCATTGGTCAGCCTATAAAGTTCCTGCTTTTTAGTACACAATTTTTAATGGAAGTTTTTAAAATTAAAAATATACATTTATCTCTCTTTTTTTAAGAGAGTTAGGAAAAAGACTTATCTCTATCTTGAGACTAGGTGAGAAACCAAAACAGTTCAAAATAAAATGAACTTTTTTAGAATAGATGAAACTTTAAAGAAAACTACTATTCTGTTATTTTCCTTCTTTCTCTGATACTTTGGAATGCAATTTAATACACAGTAATGAAGAGTTTGCAAGCTGATGCAACAACAGTATTTCTAAGCTTTTTTAGTTAGTGAAGAATGACTGAGTGTTGTAGCATACGATTTTCATAATTGTGTAAGTGCTTATAAATTTCATGAAAGTGAAGTTTCAATTGCTACTCAACTACTGTTACTGAAAATATCAGGAAAGCTTTGCATTTGTGAAAACTTATATTATTCTTGGGTACTTATAGATATGTTATTTCTTATAAAAATGTATGTGTTTGTAATCTGCTGTTTTTTGACAGTATATATCCCTTGCCCTTACACTGAAATCATATTTTAGCTAAGTTTTAAATTTTTGGTGGTGTTGTTTATTCCTGAAAATCTTGCTGCTATTTGCTCCGATTGTCCTCGTTTGGGGAATGTTACTATGGAGAGGTCAGGACTAAGCCTAGTTTATCTTTTTCTTGGCTGGCTTGAAGATTTGCCCAGCTGCTTGAGATTCTTTGTCTTTAAAGTCAATTAACTGCCTCAGGCAGTATGTCAGTATTGATTAAACTATATCAATTATTTGACCCTCCAATCCAAAGATTTCTTTTTCTCCATTTTAGGACTATCATACTGCACTGTATAAGTTACTGTTTCATTTGTTCTCTTTTGGGTGTGTATTAACCTTCATATTTTGGATCATATTTGTTCTTTTGTATTCATGAATTTCTATCTAATTTTTCATATGCCATCTGTTCTTTTTTATTTTAGTATGCTCAGATTTCTTATAATTATCATACATAAAATTTTTGTTGGATGTGTGTCTACTCTCCTTTCTTGTTCAGCCAACGTGACTTTAATTTCCGTGTCCTTAATTTATCTTCTTTTTTTAGCTCTGTTGCAGTTACTACTTTCTTTTCTTGAGTTATGATTTTAGGAAAGAGCCTATTTTCCAAAATTTTATAATATGAAACTTTTGGTATAGTAATTGTATATTAAAATATTTGTTTATATTTTTTTTGCCTTCTACCATTATCCTTCTGATGTCTATGTTTATGTATGTGCACGTGCTTATTCATATACATTTGTAGTTTGTCATTTTATGATTATTTAGGGCTTTAATTTTTCCTCATACTCTTATGGTATTGTTGTATGCTTGTATAGTTTTGTTGATTTGTTTTACATAAATGGAATCCATCTTGAATCATTTATTTTTAAACAAATATTTGAGGTATAGGGGGAAGCACTGGGAATGTGAGTAGAGTTAAAAGTTTTAAATATTCAGAAGACTGGGATTTACTAAATCTATTCAGCAATTTATCCTAGAAGCATATGACCTTATAGAGAAATGTAACATCAGACAGACTCCTGTTTCATATGTATGTGGGCACAGTGTGTGTGTGTGTGTGTGTGTGTGTGTGTGTGTAGATATAAAGCATCTCACACACATTTCACACAAAATTGTTGAACATTTTACTGTTTTTTACTCACAAAACCTCACTTCAGTGCAAGACGTGCATGCATTTTCTTTCACTGTATCTACTTCATTTGTCTTAATGTAATAAGGGCTAGCCTACCTTTTATTATGTCAAAAATAAGTGTCAAGGAGTCTTCCTCCCATAACATGCAAATACATTTTTAATTTATTGCAAAACAGGTGGTGTTAGTTTTTCCTGTTGTGCAATAAAGTACTAACTCAGCAGGCTTATAATATTTAAACCTTGCATATTCCAAAGAAAGAATTGTCCCTTGACCCACCTTTGGGAAATAATAGCTTCTAAGGTCTTAAAATTCCCTGCCTCATGAGTGTGTGTGCAAACCTGTGACCTTGGAATATACCAAATAGCCACACTTATGGTGATTTATGGGGGGGCTTTGATCGCTATATATTTGACCCCTGGCATGCCTGAGGTTGGAAATTGAGTAGGATAAGTACCACAGTATCAAACTGCTTACATAACTGAAGTCTGGTAATAAACCTGGATATCAGGCTCAGGTTAGCTTGTTTGACTGAAAATGCAATGTTCACTGTTACACATTATTCTGGTGAAAATTAAACCCAGTAAGCATGGCTCCAGTGGGAGATGACAGGAAGCTTGTGCCTGTTCTCTCTTTGACCTTTCCTTCATATCTTTCAGCTTTGTTGATATTAGTCAGTGGCGATTTTCTGTAAAAGCTACAACTAAGAGTAAAAGCAAGAGCTTTCTGTGTTGTAGCAGTAATTCCAGTGAACCACACTGGAGGTGGCCACCAGCAACCCGGGCACGTGGTGTGCTCTGGGGCAACTCCCTGCAGCCTCGGCCTGAGACTTAGGCCACTCTGCCTCCTCCCCTGAAGTGGCTTCACTCAGCTGCCTAGTTTTCAGAGAATGTTCGGAATGCTGTCCGTTTCATGGCCAGAGATGATCTACTATAGATGTTCGTTGTTTTAGATGTTGTTACAGATGATTTTGAGAGTCAGGGTTCACAGAGGAATCTTTTACAGTTGAAAAACAGAGGAATGTATTACAGTTGAAAAGCGG
>PVJX010012653.1:0-49738 GCA_004027295.1 Dolichotis patagonum
GTCCCTTTCCTGTTTGAACAGGAAGACGTTTCCCTCACAAGTGCATTTCTGACACCGGCGTCCCCGGCTTCCAAAACTGCACGGAGCTTGACGGTCCAGACATCTGGGCTCCCCCTCACCCGCCTGAGAGCCGGCGGGTTCTCCCTGCTTCCCTTCCCTCAGACGCAGGAGCAGAGGGCCTGGTGGACGCTAAGCCAGCTTTCTCCCTCTGAGCGCCAGCCTCAACTACTGCTTTTTAAAGCTTCTCTGGGTGACTCTCATGTGGAAATCGGGCCTCCCAGATTATCCCAGAGAGCAGGAAATGCTGCATTTGATTTATCAAAAACCTCCAGAGAAAGAGAATCGGCAGCAGCCAAATCTCGCTCCTCTCCGTGGATAAACTAAACCCTCACCGCGGACGGGAGCCTGGTTCTCCCTCTGCCTTAGGGTGGAGAAGCTGCCCAGTTACACCCAGCACTGCGTCTAAGCAGAGGCACATTTTCCAAGGCTTGTCCTCATCTGAGATAGGAAATAACCAGGCTCTTTCCTAAAAAAATTTACTGTCTTACAAACCAATCACCTTATCACTTTCTGTCTTCCAGAATAAAGTATCACAAGCCCCACCCCCCACGGCCACCGCACAAACAGAAATACTCAGCATTTATCAGTTTTAAGCTCCCTTTCGACTATTTCCTGAGTATTTCTCAACATCTGAAGTCCACGATGAGGAGGGGGCTGGTTGGTGCTGAATATAATGCAAGGATTAGAGATTTTCTTTGGCTGTTGGAAAGATTTTGTAGGCTCTTAGATCTGGTGCTCGGATGCAGAAAACGCGGTAACTTTGCCACCCTGGGCTAGTCACGCCGAATGGGGTGTTCTGAGCCATCTTAAAATCAGTTTAAAAACTTGCCATGTCATTACTTCTCACAAAATAACAAGGAAAGCGTAAGTTCCTGTGAGAGCCTTTTCCCATTCCCTGAGTAACAAGCGTCACCAAGCTGGTGAGGGCCTGGTAGGAGAAAATGGCATGTTTCTCCAATGCTGACCCTGCCCCTCAGGAGGCCAATTGGTCATTTGGTTCTGTACATTTTGTCTTACTTTACGCAAAGAACATGTAAAATTATGTATTTGAGCTCTAAAAATTTATGTTTCATGTTAAGCTTATCCTAAAACAATATTGTTTTAGAACTTATCTTACTGGAATTTGGATTCAGAAGTGCCCGCTCCTGAGAGTAAAAACCTCCCTCGAGGAAGGAACAGTTCAGCCGGTGGTAAGAAACCCCGGACGTGCCCACTTCTCCGGGGACAATGACCCGCACTACAGGGGTTTATTTTAAATAATTCCTGCTTTATGTGACTATTAATCATCATTTTTAAATTCATATTCTTTTAGGCAAAATTGAAAAGGTAAGGATGTTTGGCTCTTCCTAAGTCACAAAACCTACTGTGTGAAAGTTAGATTTTTTTTTCCAACTTAAAATTGTATTTATGTAGAGTTCATCAAATAAATCAAAGCTGTTACTTACTCACAAGGCTGCAAATTGGTCATTAATACTTTGCTACATTGTTCTTTCTTATATAACAATACTATAATTGCATACTGACATTGTAGTAAAGACAGTGTTTTCTAATCATTGCCAAAAGGGTCATAGCCGCAGCCCTTTCGATGTCACCACCCTGTTTGGAAGCAGTATAAAGTTAATGTGTTAGCATACCATTTTTGAGCAAAACATTAAACACAACTATAAAACCGTGGTAATCTTGGGCTGAAGATTTAGCTCAGTGGCACAAGCGCCTCCTGCCGAGTACAAGGTAGTGAGTTTGATCCCCAGTACCAAAAACAAACAAACAAACAAACAAAAAAAGTAATCTGAATTATATCTACCTACCTAAGGTTCATTTGGTAACAGTGTTTAGTTAGTATTAATAATAGAATATGAAACTTATGCTGAAATCAATAGAAATTTATTCCTATATGTGTAAGGAGAGTACACTGGACTTGATGTATTCCTTGGTTAGGATAAGAATTATATATATTCTTAGAACTCGAGCAGGGGACAGGGATTTGTTTCAGTGTCTGCTGCTGCTTTGTAGAACCGTTTGGAGATTCCAGTCATGCAGCTGATGCTAGAACTGAATTTGTCAGACCTTCCCTCCAGGAGAGCACAGGTGAGATCTTGTGCCTCATATTCAAAGTATCATTTTGTTAAAAAAAAACTTCACATGGCTCCTAAAACATTGTCCATGATTTTTCTGTTGTTAGAGCAGCAAACAAGGAATATTCCAGCTATGGAGTTACCCTTTTAATAGTGAACGTGGTATGGACAGCAGGTGAGATATTCTTTAAATTATTGAAATGAAGCTCAGTATACATGAGTTAATTACTTGAAATACAAGGACCGAAAGCTAACCAGAAGAAATAGAAGTGCTGGGGGGGAATAGTGAGAAATGATACAAATCAGCCTAAAATACTTAGTGGCGACAGACGAAGTAGCCAGAGGACGGGTGAAAGTGCAGAGCTGCCCTGTCCTCATGCAGAGGGCCTAGAGGGGTCGGGCCGCCTGATTGGTGAAAGGACATTTTAATGCTTAAATTAAAAAAAATGATTACAGTATAAGGTACATTGCTATCAGTCCTCTTCAGAATCTTCCCCCCACCAAACACACCTCTCCCATCAGCACTGCGACTCTCTGAAGCGGGCCTCGAGGTCCTCTTTCATGTCTCTATGAGGTGTGATCAAAAATATGGTGACTGCCGCTGCCCGAGGCCACTGGATGGAAAGGCAGCCTCATAAACACAGCCCAGAGTCCGCGCCCACCTTATTCACCGGACCTGGCCCCCTGCAACTTCTGATTCTTTCCCAAAGTCAAAATGACCGCGCAGAGTAAATGTTTTGAATCCATTCGGGACGCTGAGGGAGCACAGCCATGCGACTAAAGACGCATTAAGAGGACTTCGTCACTGCTGCAGAAAGTGACAAGGATGAGGGGACAGATGCAGCGGAGGCGGAGGAGTGCTGAGGGAGAAGAATGGCAGTGTGTCTTTCACCACAGTCATTTTCTTAAATCTCATCAGTTTTCAGTCACACCGCGTGATAGCAAAGTGCTATTTCACGTGCCAGGAGCTATTTTAATTGCTTTGATGCATGAACGTGTTCAGTGCTCTTGCCAGTCTTAGAGCGTAAGTTCCGCTCTCAGGACACCTGATGTACAGATGGGGACCCATGATCTCCAGTAAGTACACTGCCCAGAGTCACACAGCAGGTGTAGAACCAGGATGCAAAAACAGCGTGGTCATGCTCACAGTTAGCAGTGTTTCTTGCTTCTCAAACCTTCTCTGGGGTTGGAGCCTTATTTTTTGGTTCTTAAATTTCAGTTAGACATTAGAACCAGACAGACTGTTTAAAAATGCAGGTTACTGGTATTCAGAAACTTCCTTTTCTTGAGCACTGTTTCGTGTCAGTTTTACAGTGTAGCATCAGCAGCCGGGCATCCTGTGTTCCACTCCTCTGCTCAGCAGAGTGGTTCACTTGCTAGCAGCTGTGTCCTGGCCGGAGGATTTTACCTCCACTAGGCCCAGAGCAAAGTTGCCCTTAGGCTGCAATGCAGGGGAAACCAAGAAAGGAATTGTGGTGAGCTGTGTCCTAAGTGGGTATTGCTGCTGACGGAGACAGGAAAGCCTTGTCCCACTTTTCTGACTACCTGAGTGGGCGTGGCCGTGCCTAGTTCGCTGAGTCATCAGTGCCAGGGGGTTAGGACCTGGGCCTCCTGCCTCCAGATTTCATGCTTTTTACTGTACCTCACGGGCTTGTGTCTCTTAAAAACTGTACATTTAGATTTTTCTTGTGGTTGTTCAAAGGCAAGGCAATATCCTAATATTTAGCTAAATGAATACATTTATCACTTTCTATAAAAATGAAAATATTCCTCAAGATGCTAGACTTCCTCATTTTTACTATAAGAGAGCCTTAAAAAAAGCAAGATATTGAAACCATGCAATTAAACAAACCAAATTTTCAATCTCTAGTTATCTTTAAAAAACCTAGAAGCTCACTAATCTATGGCCTGCCTTTTTTTTTTTTTTTTTTTTTTTGCATTTCTCAGTATAATTTGTGTGGACTTCAGTACTAAATATACTACATACCTACAAATATTACTCCTAGGATAATTACCAGAGACTGTATCTGGGATTGTTTTCTAGACACTGTTTACCACCTTTCTTTGTTACAATAATTTTGAAAAAGTGAAGTAGTTTAACAGAGAAGCCTTGGTTAAGTAACCTAAGTCTTTCAAAGTTTCCTGTGATCTCATACTGGGGTCAGTAAGCATTTCATTGTGATTTCAGCTTGAGCTGCACGGCCTCATCTTCGTACTTGGTAATGCATGTACAATAGAGGAAAAGTAGCCACTCTTGTCCTAGTCATGGCTTCAGGGAGCTATTTTTAGACTTGCTGTTAGCCGAAAGGCTCAGAGTCAATAATAGACATTTTTAGGCTCATAATCTAGTGAGTTATGTTTGTGCAAAGGAAGCCCAATTAATATTTTATGGTGTACCTGAATCTATATAGTTGTGTATAACTGAGCATATTTGGAATTTAACATCTTTGTTCTGTCTATCTATCTGTATCTACATCTATCAGTCATCTATCATCTACCACTGAGAACTGAACATTAACCAATTTTGGTAAAGTTTATGTATTCATAGCCTTGAATAGCACCTTAATTCTAGTCAATAAACCATTCACCAGTTACCTTATGTTTTTAAGGGAATTTGAAAACTCTCCTGTGGAAACCGGCTTTGACATAAGCAGTGATTCCACAGAGCCCTGCACCCTGAGCCACTCTCCGAGCACCCCAGGCGGGACACAAGCCGCTTCTCACGCTGCCCTGCCGATGCCCCGTCTCTCCTGGTCCTATGCTGACGGAGACTTTTTTAAGGGCAGAACTGAGCTCCAGGTTAATTCATGTTCCACTACAGAGAACAACACTGAAGAAGCTTTACCCGCTCCAGTTTGTAATCTGGGATATGGAAACAGCAGTGTGGAAGAAAATTTAACTGACGAAAGCGATTTATCAGAGAACGAGAAGGCAAATGATACCTTGCTCAGCTATACTAAGATGGACCTGGATTTAAAGCCAGAAACAATAGACAGCGTTGAGGAATCTTTCACCGAGGAACCCAGCGAAGCATTTCTATATCCAGACTTCCTTCCCCCTCCCTTCGATACTCTGGACTTGCACAAATTGGCCTTTTCAAAATGTGAAAACTGGAAAGCGACCGTGGAACCCCTGGATGGCTCTACTGAGCGCCTGGTAACTCGTTTACTGGAACTGGAGCGATTACAGCACACGACTGTACAGAAGGAGAGGCCAAGACTAGCATCGCTGGCCTGTGGTTCAGCACTTTCTGAACACCCGTCCTCCTCCAAAGCTGTATCAAAAGCAAGACTGTCAAAACTCCCTGACGCTCCTAGTCTTCAGGTACCTTGTGTGGATAAAAGTCGAGAAAAAGCAAAAACCAGTTCTGGTTCTGGCAAGCTTGAACAAAATACTTCAAGATGGAATTGCAGTGAAGCCAGCAAAGGTAAATGGACTCCGAGAACACTGCCTCTAAAAAGTCCATCCACCACAAAGCAACCGGCTGCTACTTACGATGATACTAAGAACCCCCAAAGTCCCATTTTAAACCCATGCCAAGAAGTCTCACTCAAGTCTAGTACCACCCAGACAAGTCAATCACCGGTTAAAACGGTCTCAAAACGGTGTCTGCCACCAAGATCTCCAATACCAGTCTCCTCTGTAGCCTTGTCTTTTCCTGAAAATCACAGGGAAGAACCTAAGATACCAAGGACCAGAAAGAAACTCCACCATAGAACTATACTGCTGAAGAGACCATTCTATATTCAGAAGCTAAACTATTTGTCACCTTTTATAGGTAAGGGTAAGTGCTCACTCATTGACCAAAAATAACTTTCTTACATTCCATGGTGAGCAAATCCATTCCAAGGAGCCTGGCTAAAATGTGCTTCATTCTGAGATACAGGCATTAAAAATGAAAGTCACACAATTGCTTGGTTGATTTGAAATCAGTGCTGCAGAGTCTGTGCAAATGGCCTCTACACTGACACATTCCACAGTCTTTCACACTTACATTTTGCAGAGGTTTTACTCATAAACCAAAATGTTCAGAAGATTGTCTTGTTTTTTGCAGTATAATTCCACCGTCAATAAATGGTATAACTGACTTACTGCTGTTATCCTTTTATGTTCAGTCACACAGTCGTGTAAGAGTGAGAGTAAATTCGGTCAGTGATTCCTTAGTTCTTTACCTCGGACGTCTCTCCCTCTCCATATACCCGCTGCCCTGACCTCTGGGTATTTTCTTGTCCCTTAAAAATGTAAAGAAATTGCCGTCTCCATAAAGAATACACGAGAGCCCCCAGATGCTCTCAAACCCTTTTTATTTCTCGGGCCCTTTGTTACGTACAATGAAATCACTATCAGTTCCCGCTTGAGGTCAACTGCAAAATGGGGCGAAATAACCCGTGTCCACTGGGACCTAGTCGTTTTAAAATGCGGAAGGGAAGCTGTGCCAAGATCACAGCCCAGGAGCAGGTGAAGTCTCGTGCTGCTGCAGCGTCCCCCACGGCTGCACCTCGCTGCCCTCACTGCGGTTAACTGAACCCCGAGAACTGACGGGGGGGCATGGGGCGGGAGGGGGTGCCCTAGGGGGCGCTACAGGATGGAGAAGTTTTGTTCCATTTTAGTCAGGGAAACAGGGACATGTCCTGGCTCACTGAAACAGACTTCTGAGAGTGAGGCATATAAGGAAACAAGGGATTTTAATGCAGGTGGCTCGTGGCTCACACTTGGGAAAATGCAGACTGATGTCACAAATCCGAGGTTTGAGTATTTTGGGGCATAGTGTGCTTGGCTTTAAGTGGATGACTGGTGAGTTCACACTGACCCATTAGGACTTCAGACACTACCAAAGGTACCCTCCCCACCCACCGTGCTGTCCTGCTGGAGCCCAACACGCGGCTGCCTAGTTTTTATGCACCCTTCTCCCAAATGAGGTGAGCCCGAGTTCACCGTTGGTGAGGTGTGGTGAAGGCTAACTAGCTCGTCTCTGTTCTTTACTGTCAGCAAGAGCAAGGCTTAGTTTTCTTACAAGCAAGGTCACAGGGAGTATACTCAGATTTTCAAGAGTATTCTGGAACTGTACCAGCACATCAGAAAACGAACTGGTCAGTCTCCTGTAAGAAAATGCGCCTCACAGCCCAAGGTGGTATCGTTTCTCTTTCATATTGATAAACCGCAAAACTGGACTTACCCCAACTCGCTGTGCCATTCTGGTTCCTGTCAATCATCTTTCTTCTCCTTCCCACGACTCCCTAGAGTGTTAAGTCCTGAATCTTATTTTTGATCAGCTCTGTTTCCACTCCTTTACATACTTGGGATTTTATTCCAACTTCAGAGTCATACAATTGGGACTTCCTGTCTTGAGGAAAGGACTTGTTTACACCTTACCCTGCTAGGTGTCAGTACTCTGACTGGCAAATGGACCCTCCACCACTGGGATTTTGTATCTCAGTGGTAGTAAGCACTGACCACCCACAACCGAAAGGCCTGAATTTGAACCCAGTTCCTCACTCACGGGCTCACACCTTGTAGGTCATTTCCTTGACTCTGCTTCCCCTCTCATTTGTAAAGTGGTTGGAAATCTTTCATCTCACTGAAGCATGAGGCCTAGGCGACTGTGGGTAAAAAGCGCCTGACCTACAGCAAATACTCAAAAAATACAAGGGAAAGGTACCACCCCAAGGGTGCAGTCGCCCTGGGGTTGAGTTAAATGTCAGCAGAGGGCAATTCCTAACAGGGCACCTCCCAGACCCCTGCACTGCAGGATGGCTTTGGGCGCTGCCCAAGTGCAGGCAGCCTGTGGGCCTCATCTCTGGAAAATTCTAGCCATGAACTTACCTGCCAGGTCCTTGGTGGAAGTGTTCAGGACACAGGTGGCAATGATGCTCCATGTTCCTAAAGTAGTTTTAAATTTGGAACCAAACTAGGCTACTTCACCTAGGAAGCCAGTAAACCTAAACATGAAGCTACTGGAAGCCCCTCCGGACACTTCTCAATCACGGTCCCAAACTGCCCTTTTCAATTATCAGGCAAAGACACTGGTAATTTTTAAGTAAAGACTACCATGCTGCAACTGAGTTCCTAAAATGAGACAAGTGGCGAGTGTGTGGGACCTGGACGTGTAGCCATCTCGCTTGCCCCAAGGACTTGAGGAAAAGGCTTGGTTCAGACAGGCAACAGCTGTGCACTGATTCGGGGAAAGGGGGTGCCACTGGGGCTGGCTGTGAGCACGGACTGACAGAAGCCAAATTCTACCATCATTGCTGCTTGGAAACACCCGGTAAACTCCAGAGGTCAGGACGGGCATTTAATCAGGACTGCTGGCAAACCCCACGTTTAGCTCTCCATTCCTCAGGCTCTGAGCTCACTGGCCACCTGACTGAGGAGTGTGACCCAACTTTGTCATCCAGGCACCCAGATGCTTGCAGCACTCTACCAGCAGGACACCTGTGCCCTCCTCTCAGCTGGATCAGAGGCGAGGCCTTTGCAGGCCCCAGAATGGTGGTGACCATGGGGCTCTCAGCCCAGCAGCCCAAGTGGAAAATTACAGCAGGACATCTATAGGGTCACTCGAGCAACTGCCACCTGATCCAAACCAGCCCTCCACCACACTCATCAGCAGTCAGTTCCGGCTTGGGGGGGGGGTGTCTCCACACACTTCCTGCCCCCTCGAGCCCTGCCTGGCACACACTGGAGTCACACTCCTCTGTCCCTGGGCTTACTCACTTTTAAAGTGCTGAAAAACTTCCTTCAAAGCAGAGTGGGTGGGCTGAAGGTAGGAAGCCCACTGTGCGCTGGATGAAGAACTGACTTATTTACACTCTGATGGAAAAGGGAGTCACTTGTGACTGTTGTCACTGCCAGGAAAACCGGAGGGGCACAACACAATCGTCTCCCACCCTCAGTGCTCGCAAGACTTCTGTGGAGGGAAGCGCAGCGTCTGGGGCGCTCTGGGCCACACCCTTCCCCGTCCCTGGGGGGCACAAGCACGTCCAGGGCCTCCGACTCCGAGGATGTGACAGGACTCCTCTGTCACAGCTCCCATGAGTCCCCCGACTCCATCTGAGCACAAGCACATTTACTGTCAGCAGAGCAGCAGCTAAGCAACGACAAGCAGGGCCCGCAACTGAAAAAATACACGAGACGCCAAAGTCCTGCAAAGGAAAAACACTCAGCAGACGATATGGTAACGAGAGGTGTACACTTTATTGTTTCCCAGAAAGTCAATCAGCAACACGTGCTGCTAAAATTCGAGTTACAATTCAGAACTGTTAACATCAACAGTTAGGACACACATGGAGGATCCCAGAGACCAGCTTCCACATCTTGGTCACTAAACGCAAAGGTTCTTCAGAAGAAAGTCCCTTACCCTACATACAGAAGGAGAAGAAAAATTAAGGGTGCCACAGTGATGTCTCAAGATAACTGGAAAACACTTTTAAGCCATTTAGTGTACATCATTGATAGGTAAAATACACAATGAATCTGCTGTGAACATTTCTTTAAGGAGGGTATTTCATAGAATAAAACTCACGTGGGATACACACTGGAACTAGGCACCACTGAAAAACACACTTCTGTAATGCTGTCATGAACCAAAGGATGGAAACTGGTATCTAACCATTCAGCTGCGTTCCTTCTGCTAACATTTAAAGGGACCGTCTCTAACCGCTTATTAGCCTAAATTATACTTTGATTCTATATGTGATTCTTATTTCTGAGATTTTATTTTTGCTTACACAACTAGCGCTCTATGGACAAATGATAAAGCACAGGTAAACAGTGCAGGAGGAGTACAGATCTGAGACATTAAATTTCTCTGCCCCCAACACATACCATAAAACATCACAAATTTTGTATTGTAAGAATGTCCCGAATATTTTACTTTTGTTAGGAAAAAAGTAGCAATTACAATGGTAAGATGAAAACACTATTTTAAAATAATACTTTGGGAAAGTAGAGTGAAATGAGAAAGCCGCTGGAGGATGACGAGGGCGGTGCTAGTAAGGACCTAGGGTGAATGCAAAAAGATAGGGTCTCACTTGTAACAAGATGCTTCCTGCCCCAAACCTTCAAATCCCGTCCCTGACGACCTTTCAGAACAGTCCTACCCAGAGTCTAAAGTGTATACACTCTACAGTTCTCCCCCAGTTCCATAACACCAGTAACACCCTTGAGCATTATGCCTAAGGCTTCCACGAAGTCTGACAGTCACGTGACAGTATTTTTGCCATAAGGTATACGAAACCCAAAACCTCAGACAGATTACTGTACCTAAAAACTTAAGGTGTTCGGAAACACACATGCAGTTTGTTAAGCAGGACCATCACTACATGATCTCAACTGAACAGACCTTTAGGAGTTCCAAATTTCTGTCTCAGCTGAATTACAAGTTCAAACAAATTCTGTATATGTATATACAAGCATTTATAGGGTTCTCTTTAGACAAATTTAGGAAAGCTAAATCTGGTAACAGAAAATCACAGTATCGCTTTGAATATTTTGTCTATTTTCAGACCATGACCAGAGACCTTGTTGAGATTAGGTTACTAGAGGATAAATCAAAGAACAGAAATTAAAGCAGCTGAGCAATCTTCTTCAAATGCCAATTTTGACTCTTCTGCATCTGCCTGAAGTTCAGGAGTACCGTGAGGCGGTTACGCTGGTACCTGCTACTCCTCCAACGACCCTTAGGATCCCATTCTGACAGCCACGTGGAACCTCACCACCCAACAGGCGCCTATATTGCTGACCCTAAGCACTGTCTCTATCTCAGAGGAGCAGGAAAGGAAGGAGAGTCGAGTAGTATGATGGAACAAGCACTTACAGATGCACACCATGATGAGCGCTACTATTCTAAATACCAAACACTAACAAAACCCGAATCATAATGCTGAGAACTAAAAAAGTAAGGCAAAACTAAAAGGAAAAATTCTTTTTTTTTTTTAATCTTTTATAGGACAGAAACCTTAGCTCATGTCTTCTGGTTGTCATCATCTTCCACTGAGCTGCACCTAAAACACAAAGAACAAGTAACAAGCAACTTTGTTTTTTAAAGAATAGGTAATAATCTTGAAGGTTTACGATGAACTGTTTCTAGTGAAAGTTAACTTACTAAATATCTAAAATGAAGCCAAGAAAATCACCAGAAGCATTAAAATGTAAATTTTTTTAGTGAAACTAACTGCTAGAGACTGGACTATGCAGCATATTGCCACGGAAATAAATCGCGGTGGGGAAACCCCTACCCACAGCATTAAGGTGGGAACGCTGCACCCGTGACGCCCGATTTACAGGGCGTCACTCCACCTGCGGATGAGAACAATCACCTTGACTTATTTAGGTCTAAACCATGAAGAGACGGGGCGTGGGTTCGGGCTGGCTTTTTAGATCATCTATCACCTTCCTGGCTGTGCAGTTCCTGTCATGTCTTTAAATGGAGCAAAGCCCACCAGGAGAATGCTGCTATTCTGATTTTCCATTCTTGAATGCACCAAAATGTGCATGCTTGTTGTAATTAGGTGCCTGGGTGAATAAAAAAATCCCATTTACAATGTAAAAATATTACTTAAGCCCCTTCAATTGGATTCTTTCTCAGGGAGACCAACATTAACCCCAAACAGAAAAGATTACATACGCTTTTGGACATTCTCTTCTACCATGTTAAAAATAGAATTCCCTTGTCGCAAAACCAGGTTGATTTACATGATTTCGTTTCAAATTGTTGCTAAATGTTTATCTACACATGCTGTCAGAAATAACCTTGTTAAGAAGGTGAAGCTGGTGTCTCAGCAAATCAGACCCCTTGGAGAAGGCGGTGAATGGCCTGTGCCCCGTTTTCCTTTTTCTCTTTCCGCACCATCAAAAGGAAAAGTGAGAAAATAGCAGAAACATTAGTTAAATCCTGAATTATATCCCATGACCTATAGGAATAGTCTGACTACACTGAAAGCTGATAATAATTGTAGGATTTTTCTGGATGAAATAATTAGCACCCTAATTAGTAATAAAACGACCAACTAGCTAGACTTAAATCTTTAAAACAATACTATCAATAAAAACTTTCCGGGGAAAAAAGAAAGGTTTCTTTTAACTATGGTTTACCTGACTTACCAGGACTGAAGACAAAAACTTTTAAAAATGGCTACAAATGCCTTGTTCACAAAAGACTTTATTATCTAGTGATGCATACTGAGAACACACAGAAATCTGCATGGTCCACCTCACATGCAGCAGAACAATCTTCACTTTACAATAAGTGAGTGTCAACTGTTTTATGCAATAGACAACACTTTAAGGTCACATTCTTAAAGAAAAGCTTCATTTACAAAAGAAATAAAAGGTAAAGAAGCAATTACCGCTTTTAAAAAGCAGCTGCTTTGTTCAAGAGTGGAAGGTTTATGCCTGTATTGAAAGACAACATGATCACAAATAATGAAAACAATGAACAAATGAAAAACATTGTTACCATAAAGCAGTACACTTTCAAAATGACATACAAATAGTTAAAAATTTCATTATGTTGTCTATCTAACCTTTAAATATGAGGACTTTCAGAATTAGGCCTCAACATTTGTAATTAGTAAATGAAAACTATGCATTGTTTCTAGGTCACTAGGAACTGTATTTAACAAAATGTATATAAAGTCTATAGCAAGTTGATTTTAAAAAAGTAAAGTTAATAAGAAACAGTACACTGAAGGCGCTCTACCCATCAAGCGCATACTCTTCAAATTTTAAATGTGATGAACAAAACAGAAATTATAACTATGCCACAGTTGCAATGCCAAAAAATAAAACAAGATCAGTTATCACACATGCAGGGAATTCTGCCACAAAGCTAAGATCCCTCGTTTGTCAATTATTCCAATAAAATCACACCTTACAACACCAGTGATGTTGATGGCGGCTTACCTTCAGTGTACTGAATGCTGTACACAACCTGCGTTAAAAGAGGAGAATCCTGAGGCAGGCTCAAGAAGGAACAGACCCCTTCGGCACTGACTACACCCAGGGCATGCTGCTGTGGCCTGCACACACACACCTAGGAAAACGTGAATATAAACAGCATTTATGCTGGCCATTTCATCTGGAGACCAAAATGAAGCCAAGTCTGCTACAAACGAATCAACCACCCGGTATTACTACTCATCATATAACAGAAGCTCTTGTCTTTTATGTGAACTGCAACCATATACATTAGCACTATAATTTTGTGCAGTCTTGGCAACTAAAACAGTTCTACAGTGAAACTTCACATAAGACACAAAACAGATTAACTAACATTTCTAAAAGAAATATCACCCTTGGTGTTAATTCAAATATATCATGCTTCCTCAAATTTGCTGGAGAAATATTTATAAGTTTATATACATTAATAATAAACTGCTGTGAAATTTCTTCAGTCTTTGTATTAATTACTCAAACCCTTGCAGTTTCTTCATCTTGCTTAAATTTTTTCCTGGATGAATGCGTGCTGTAGGGCCTGGTTGATGCTAATTCGTTTAGCTGGGTCCAACATTAGGATCTGGTCCAACAAGTCCTTCAGCTGGTGTACTTTTTTACGTTGGTCTTCAGGAAGTCGCTGGCACCCAATCAAGTCAGCCAACAGGTCCTTAGTTGGATTAATGGTGCTCATGACAGTAACTTTCTCCTAAAAAAATGTTTATAATGTGTATCTCTAAATAAGTTACTAAATGTATGTAACTTAGCACAACTTTTTTTCTGTGTACCCCAAACATTAAAACACACACCAAGAATTTGTTCACTAGCAGCTCTTTTACATGTCTCGATCTTCCGTATTTTTCAAGGAGCAATCATGACTTGGAAATGGTCTCCACCTTAGCCATGGAAACAGCAGGCAGCCGCTGCCTCAACTACTTCCCTATCCCTATTCTGATGGGGAGACACAGAAACAGGCCGACACTCTGCAGGGCTTCTCAGCACCTGGACAGAGCCAGGGACACAGGATGTAACCGGCAGACACAAGGGGATCATCCGTCAGCCGGAGGGGAAACTGCTTCGGGAGGCAGCGCTCACGGCAGGTTGGACCTGAAGCCTGTGAGAAACTCAAACACTGTTTTACAGGCAAAGGAAGGTCAGCAGGGCATCTGGAGCCAAGAGAACTGCACGGTAAGATCTGCTGGCAGAATGATCACCCTGGGAGCAGCACAGAAGCTGCCTGGGAAGCCAGATCAAGAATTTGGCCCACGGAGGCAGGGTGAGGCCTAATGATGACCTAGCACAAAACTATTTATTGTGGTGCTGGGATCCGAACTCAGGATCTTGTGCTTGCCCGGCAGGTGCTGTACCGCTGAGCTGCAACCCTGACCCCAAAACAAACATTTAAAAGCCCTTCAACTTTTTCGTATCGTAATGTATTTTGAACTGCAGAATCAGCAGAAAAAGGAATTATATACTCTGTTATCCAAAAAACGTCACACCGAGTACCACCTGGTACTTAGTTCATTAACAATAAAATAACTATTTAACATAGCACATGGAAATAGACTTACCCTCTCTGTTACTTTATCAACTTCTATGTACATGAAGTTGAGATTTTGATCAAAATGCTGATCTTTGAATACACCTTTCCGAATCATCTACAAAAAAGAAAAGGAAAAAAACACACACAAAAAACAAAAAAACAACAAAACAAAAACCTGGGGTTTTGAATGTTATGAAATAGTCTAGTCTAATAACAATTTAATGCATAACAATTCATACAATATATTATTAGTGTCTTTGACCCCAGATTCTCTTGCTCTCAGCAATTTATTAATACACACAGAAAAGTCAATCTACAACTACCTAGTAATAAGAAACTACATTTTCCAGGGAGTGACCTAAACCAGTTACAGTACCATACGATGCTTTCACTATTCAGAACTGGGGATTAAATAAATCCTAGAAAAGCCTTTGCTTTTAGGAAAAAATATTACACAGCTCAGTCCTTTTCTCTTGGTAGTTAGCAAAAATATTTTACAAATTATGCTCCAACAGCCCTAATACAAGTCAGACTTCATTCAAGTACTGACACAGCTAATCTCTGTGGAAATAAGTGTAAAAGTCTAATGGAACAGAAACTGGACAGTATCTAAAAACCATAATGGCTTCTGATGGGAGAAAACCTGTAAATCTTCCATGAGTTCAGTAAAGCTAAAAATGTTACAAAGCTAAGGATATTAGCATATTGAGGCTATTATAAGGCCCTTGGATATTTTAATAGATTTTTCTAAAGTCTTTCTTTCATGTTTAATAAAAGCTAGTTACTATACCTGGTGCATCCAGGATGACTGTTACCAAGGGCCTTTTCCTGTTACCTTCCTTTCTCTGATAGCTGACTGCCATCAATACTCCAAGTCCCTATTCACAATCTGTTCCCTAATTTCGTCCTTGATCTGCTTTGATTTTTATCTCATCTCCCAAACACATGTGCAGTTTCCACAAGCGTATAAAACCATGTTTGCAATCCATATACTCTTCTTCCACCTGTCACCAAAAACGGAGTTCTCTTTTTCTCTTTTGCTAGCTCTTGGATGATTAGAATTAATTTGAACACCAGAAATGTGGAAAGAGCTAAGAAATCATGGTAGCTACTTCCCCCTCTACTAACTTTGTTTCATGGCTATAGGGTTAAGTGTCAGCAGTTTACTGATCTGTAAGAAACTAAGCCCTTGAAAGCAGTACGTTCATGCCGCGTCCTACCTTATTTGGCATCTTTCCTTTGAGATCCATGGCAAGCTTCAACATGTGGTTATTGGTTTTACCAGGAAACAAAATTTTTCCAGTATAGAGTTCATATAAGGTACAGCCTACAGACCACATATCTATACCATAGTCATAGCTTTTACCTATAACTGGGAACAAATGAAAGTTTTAATACACAGGGTAGGAATGACTGTAACAGTAGTTTCTTCATTTGGTAATTAGTTTCACGTTCTTTCCCACTAATTCTTTTTTTGTTTTTTTGGTAGTGGGGACCAAACTCACCACCGCACACTTACCAGACAAGCACTTGAGCCACTGAGCTAAATCCCCGGCTTTCCTACTAATTCTTTTTTTTTTTTTTTTTTGGGTACTGGAGATGGAACTCACGACTACACAGTTGCAAGGCAGCCTTCCTACTAATTCTTAATGGACCTAAAAACTTTTAAAAATGGGGGGGTGGAGAGCAGTACAAAGGGGATAATATACATTTCTTCTCTTCTTCATTTCACCTTTGGTGGAGATGCTAATCAACCTCAACCAAGGGAACAGGAAGAGAAAAAGCAAAGCTCTGACCAATCCATAGACAGGACGCTCAGACCCTGAATAATCAAGCGCGGTATTCTAAGGTCCAGACTTTCTACACTGTTTCGCTACTCCTGCTCAACATGGTTGAGTCCTGTCACGGCTACCTCTGCTCCCCCTGAGGAGGAGCAACGTGCCCCGTCCCCGCCTCAGGAAAGGCCTCCCGCGGCTGCTGTGGTGACATATGACAGCGCTTGGCCGTCAGATCTGTGTTCCCATGGCAGAGGTCACCCCTCTCAGGGCCACTGAGAAACTTACTGATCTCGGGAGCCCGATAAAATCTACTGACAAGGTAAGGCGTTATGTCATTGTCCGCGACGTGGGAAGCCGACCCGAAATCACAGAGCTTTAAAATCGTTTTTGATTCATTAACCTGTAAAACATTTTGAAAGAGAATTTAGTCCATGACAGGAATTAACACAAATAAATAAAATCAGCTTTAAGTCATATCAATTCCAGTGCTGAGAATACGTATCACTCATTTTAAAATTCCTACTCTTTTTTACAACTCAAGTTCCTAATTATAAAAATTTAAAAGCTCACAAACATTTTAATACAACTGGAAAAACATGAGATAATACCAAGTACATTTAATTAACGAATGGCATTTTAAAAAGTGAGGTACTGAGAGAAAAATCTCATTCACAAAGCAAAGCATCCCTCAGAACCTCTCAGATAAATGAAAAAGCCAGACTCCCATCTAAAGGAACATGAGACACTGATAAGGAGTCAGACTTCAGTCAGGGCCCGCAAGTGCCACAAAACAGCATGGAAAGAAAGGAGGACAGGATAAATTGAGAGGGAAAACGATGTAGGCCTCATCTGAAACTGGCCTAGACCCTCCTAATGCTAGCGGCCTTTTCAAGTCTCAAACATACCGAATCCCTTAGAGCTAAAGGAGTCATCAGTCAGGAAAATGGTGTGTGTGTCCAGCCAAATGACAGGTGTGGCTCACACCAGCCAGTGCCCTGGGTACTTCCACACGCACGGCCACAGCGACACCTGCCAAGGAAGGTGGGCGCCTGCCTGTCTGCTGCTCAACCGAGTCAGGACTGACAAGTGAGGGCACTCTTATTTCAGAGTCCTTGCCCCTCCTTCAAGCCACACACAAACACTGAGCTGGGAACTGAAAACTGGGCCTAGGGTTCCCCACGCCAGAGGACATGGCACTGTCCAGGGGCATCAGAGCGAGGCGCATGCTGCGGACTGGGCTACGACACTAAACAGTAGCCATGAGGTAAAGCTAGAACAGAAATGATTACTTTAACCTACATATGAATGAGTCTCTTAACTGGGGGATTAAGAAAATAGATGTATTAAAGTTGAAACAAACAAAAACAAAAGCTACACGCTTTCTTTTTATTTTGGTGGTAGTACCAGGTATTAAACCCAGAACTTGCACAGTGGGCTAAGTCCCTGCGTCACCCAGGCTGAGTTCTGACTTAGGATCCTCTTGCCTCAGTTTACCAGTGTTGGAATTATGGATGTGCACCCTACACCCAGCTTGGAAAAATTCCTTAAAGCTATTTAAAAGTTGAAGCTGATTCAGCTACGGAAACCCCAGAGCCATTTTTTAGAGCTGAGCAGGGCGCTCTCTAGACAGCTGTCGTGCCTGGGACCAGCAGGGTCATCATGCGCCTGGGCACACCGCTGCGCTCCTCCTGCGCCCGTGCCAAGGCTCAGCCCTGAGGCCTCGGCACACTCAGCCTGCTCCAGCCCGGCTGTGCCTGCACTGCCACCTGCCACACAACTTCTCACTCTCCATGAAGACTGCGCTTCCTCAAGAACTGCTGCTGAAACCATGGGCAGAAAGCTTTGGAATCTCATTAATAAGTGACAGCTCCATGCTCTCTGTTTTGTTTTTCCTTTTTAGGAAAAAAGAATTTCTAACCGTGATTCTCTAATATCCATGTGAAAGCCTCTACTAGTTAGTTTACCCTTGGTTCAAGGAAATGTGAGAGATGAAAAACAACAGCTTCCACCAGGATGCTTAGCGGCACAAGCGCCTACCTGGTGAGTGCAAGGTCCCGAGTTTGATCTCTGGTACAAAAACAAAACAGACCTCAAAAGTTTCTACGATACAGATGCACAAGCTGGTCTAGCTGTCTGACTTACCAGGACGTTGTCTGGTTTGATATCTGCATGCAGGATGTTACATCTTTTAAGGAGTTTCAATGCCAGGAATAGCTGCTGACTGTAAGATCTTACAGCTTTAATATGAAGACCAACATCCTTACCATACTTTTTTAATACCTCTCGTAAATTCATACTTGTAGGAGAGAAAAGAGAAAACACAAAAACAAAATAGGGGTTAAAATACAAAATGCAGTTTTATAAAAGGCAAAAGAAAAATTCACACATAAAGTAAAATCAAGTGCAAAATACAATTTACAATGAAAACATTCTAAGAATTCCCTCCTCATTGCTGATAGATTATCAGAAAACCAACCCCTGCCCCAAAGTTAAGCCACAAAACAAAATCCACTGGAAGAGACTCAGCCGCCCAGATTCTCTGTCACCGCCTTATCCAAAGCCAGGCCTGCGGAGATGCAGCGGCCTCGTGTGCAGGTTAAGGCGGGGCTCTGACACGTACCTGAGAGGCTCAAACACCAGACAGAGGTGCTGCTTGTGATAAAAGTGTCGGAAGAGTCGCAGACAGTGGAATTTGTCATCGGGATCTGCATCATTAAGTTTTTTCAAGAACTCCAGTTCTTTTAAACCTGTCTTTTGCCTGCAATTGAAAAGAAAATTAGGTCTAAACTAAACCCACATGATATTTCAGAGAGCAGCACCTGCTAGACCCAGGCTGATGGGTTGGAGTGTGTATTTTAAATACAAGAATAAATCTACAGTAGTTTATTCTTAGCCAAGTACATCCAAGCACAGGATTAATCTCCAAAATAACCAATGAATACACAAACACTGAGCAACAGACCAGCGTGGCTTTGTGGCTTTGAAGGAAACCAATCTTGCACACTTTATCTCAAAATGTCTCGGTACACTGCTTTTTAACAAGAATGGAATCACACTGTAAAACCTGTCTCCTAGTTCCCTTAATAGTGAAGTTGTAGATACGTCTTAGTCAGTTTTAACATTTGTGATTCTATTATGAATATCTGATTATAATTTGTTAATAAACTACACTGTAAAGTGAGTGTCTCACAGAAGTTTCTCAAGCTTTCTACGCCTACGCAATATAAACTTAAGTAAAAATTTACAATACTTCATTCCAGCATTTCAAAGCCAGTAAATCGACTTAAATACCAGCTCTATATGTGACATATACAATGTATTAAGACACAGGCTCAATAATTATTTATTCTACTAAAGTAAAAAGGCAAGAGATCAGACACAAGTAATTCCCTTGATTAGTTAATAATTGAGTTATTTTCTGGAGTCTACCATATGTTCATGATCTTTCCAATTCTCACTTCTGGTATTAAGATATTTCAGCAAAAGATAGCATAAAACAAGCAGCAGAAGGAAGGATCTAATTTATACCAGTTTGCACTGGGCAACGAATGAATTCAATAATTGGCCTATGGTCCCAGGACTTTATGTGTTAGCGCATGTCTGCAAATTAAAAGCCCAGTCAAGAGGAACCATTTCTGTCATTTTATAAACCCAACATGTGCTTTACAGGCCATGTTGCACCTTACAGAACACCTACATGTGTGGGTACCTGCGTCACGAGGGCTCAGCCTCGCCTGTGCTCTGAACTTACATGAGCTCGTTGTTCCTGATGATCTTCACAGCCACCTCCTGGTTGGCTCTTGCATTATCTCTGGCTCGCACGACATTGCTGAACACACCTTGCCCGGTGTAGCCATACACGTTGTAACGCTTGTCTAAGACTTCACCTATATTCACACCTAGAAAAACCAGTGAAGAGCTGATCGTGATGAATAGAATCAGAAAGCAGGAAACAGTGCAGTCACTTAAATATGAGATCTGGGTTTCCAGAATGGAGAACCACAGCCACGCCCCACCGGCCACTGGTTCCGAATGAGCCAAGAGCCGCTCGCCCGCCTTAGATGACTACAAGCAGTGCTTGTCCTACCAAGTGCTGATGACTTCCACACTGAGCAGGCAGTAAATGGGCTCCCCGACACACTTCCTGCTGCAGTCCTTCTGCAGGACAAACAGCACCTCCGCGGCACCCCAAGTTACTCGGCATCTGTTTGGATTCCCACCAAGCTGAACAAATAACATCATCTCCTTCGGGAGGATCACCTCAGGGCTGAAAGCGCCTGGGAACAGACTTCGCCTATAGCTAAGTCTCTAACTTCCCCCATCTCTGGCGCCTCTGGGCAGCTCACCAGAGTATGAAATAGGCTGCTGCCTGGGAGGGATGCGCTACACTAGGAAGACACGGAACTGGGAGCGGTTTAGTCATGAAACGAACAGATTTTCCAAGTTCTCCATCCATGTACATGTGAACCATATAGTGTGATCTTTACAAAGTCTTGTGACGAACTCGCAAGTTGGTAAGGAACTTGCACTTACGATAGTAGCCTTCTGCGTCGGTCCAGTTGTCTCTGAGGTTGGGGTTCTCTTTGAAATCTTTCCCGATGCCAGCGGCCCGAAGACGAGCACTCTGAAATCAAGGGAGCGACTGAGTCACTCATTCACTCGTCGGATGCGTAAAGAACTAAAAAGGCGATCACTCTACTCCAACTACTCATCACGCAAACATGATGCAGCTGGGGCGGCACTGCCGCGGCGCTACGCGCTGCAGAACGCTTGGGAAAAACCCTCTAGTATCTTCAAAGGCTCTCATGACTATGATCAGGGTATTATAAATGAAAATGAGCTCTAGTTCTGTTTAGCTGGAGACAGATTGGGACAAAACAGCTTGACTGGCACTGAGCTAATAACCTCAGCTAGTGCCCGTCTCACTTGTCAGTGTCACCGTTTCCCGCACTGCCCTGTCCACATGGACAGCATCTGTGTTCCTGCCACACATGCACGACACGTAATGACACTCACCAGCCGTACTCGCTGTGCACGTGTGCAAGGCTAACAATACACCTAGAATGTGGCAGAAATACTGCAGGTCCCGGTCCCCGACATCCACAAGACCCTCCCACCCTGCTACAGCTTGGACACTCAATGTCCTCCAAGGGCATGTGTGCTAAAGCCTGGCTTCCACAGTGGTGCTACTGGAAGACAACAGGAACTGTGTAAGAGGGTCCCGGAGTCCTCTGGTCATCAGGAACATGCCGCGAGAGGCACTACGGGCCCCTCCTTACTTTTTTGCCCCTTCCTGGTGACGAAGGGGGAAGCCGGGTTCTGCCTCACACTCCTGCCATGAGGCAGTGCCTTCCTGCGCCCAGGGCAACAGGCCCCCCCAGCCATGGCCTGTGACCTAAGCCTGCAAGCCGCTGCCTCTCAGTTCCTCATCTCAGTGACTGTGAGTGATGGAGAGAAAGCCGAGGGACACAGATGTCACCTAGGCAGACGACAGGTGCCGGCGCACCAGCTGCTTTAGCACCTGGCACCTGTTCCTCAACACACCTACTTCCCAGGACTCCCGCTGCAGCCTACAGAACACACCGCAGAGGACCTGGGCCGCATGCCAGTGTCTTCCAGGTCCCTCCCACTGTGTATTTGACCCCATTTTTATTTTCCCTGTTATGTTTGGCTTTTCCACTTGCTCTTAGCAAATAATACAAATAATTCCCTTGATTAGTTAATAAGTGAGTTATTTCCTGGAGTTCCTTAGCAAGGTCCTAGTTCTACTGTGTTTTAAAATCTGTTAAAAATGGCTTCACACTTTTGAATGTATTTTAAGACTTTTTCAACAAAAAGCACTGTAAAATTTTCAGCCCATATTTTTGTTAACATTTCAAACTCTTCAGGACGTAGTATTATCAAGCCCCAAATCAATGAGGTACAATACAGAAGCTTAAAGTGGGCTGTTCTGAAGGTCTGGAAAACACTGACACCGCCTGATCTTAACCATCACACCTAGGTACAGGTGCGCTGAACACACACACAGCACAGCGCACATGAAGTCGCTTGGTGCTGTGACTTCCAAAGCATCTCTGGAACAGCTCTGCAACACGTGTGTGTTCACAGGTTTTTAAAATGGCATGGGGACCAAACTCGAGGCCTGCCCGACACAGGCCAACCGAGCACCCTAGTGCTCAGCTCTACCCCCGGGCCCTCTGCACCGCTTGCTTTTGAGATTTCTAACAAAATCTCAGACTTAGGACAAAGGAGCAAAAGTTGTATAGTTTCCAGACACTACTGACCCAGACCAGCCAAATGCTAACATCCACAAAAAGACAAGCTCATGTCCATTACCTGAGTTCTATCCTTATTTCTATACTTACATGTATTTATTACACTTTTTTCCTTTTCATCAATTAAAGTTACTTACATCAAAATATGCAGCAAACATATCATCAGACTCTGTAAACATATCAGGGGCCAACAGCTTCTTCTGAGATGAACCTTAAAGGTAATGAGCATTAATATTTGAAAAACAGACACAAATTAAAGCACAAATAAATGGAAAGTCATAGTAATTCAAGCATTTTTTTCCTTCTTGCACATTGGTTTTCAATTAGTAACTTAGACTCATTACACTTAATATACAGAAAACTAACCACTTTACTAAAAAGATGCATTCCAGAAAGATCTAAAATCGACTTCTGCCACTGTTTAAATCAGTAAGCCAATAGTTAAACAATGACTTCCTATTTAAAGAAACCTATTTTTAATTTGCACTTTAAACTCCCCACTACAGACAAAGATTGACAGTGATCTATAATACATCATTCCTCCGCCTAAGTAATCCCACAGAAAACTGGGCAAAAACCTCAAAAAAATGTAATCATTTTTAGCATATACACATATACCCAATCTCAACTACAGCAGGGGAAATACAAGTTAAAGTTAAAGTAAGATACTGTTTCTCACCTACATATTCTGCAAAGCATCTCAAACTACGACGGTAGTTGATTAGTAAGGTTCTGGATAAACAAATACTAAGACATTGTTTATGGGATAGCAAAATTACACAGAGAAGCTGACAACATACAGCAAACGTATAAAATCATTCATTCTTCTACTAATCTCACTTTGAGGGAAACACAGCACCCCAAACACAGAGGCCTCAATTACTAATGACACTAGGCTATTCAATTAGTATTCCACAAACAGCCAATGACTGAACAGAATATAAATATTCACTGCTAAAAAATTCCAAATGGTAATCTTTTAGAAGCAACTAAGATCATACGTATACAGGTGTGTATAGTATACTTTTTTTGTGTGTGTAGACAGAATTTAAAACACACAAAGATGTCTTTATAATTTAAAAAGATACCTCCTAACATTCAAAAGCAAGCTGGAAAAAAAAGACACTAAGCCTACCACACTGGTTGTCTAACCACATAAAAAAGAGTTACTCCAAATGATTTTAAAACCGAATCATGACTTTGCACTACATATAAAGTGTGTCCTGGGGCCAGAAAGAACCACTGCAATTTTAAGTTGCATTTCAAGTATTTAATAATTGTAATATGTGTGTTACAGTTTGAATGTAATAAGCTATCAGTAATTGTGTTACTAGAACTAAGTTTTTAATTCTAAGAGAAAAGGAAATATAAAATCAACGAAGTTGCTATCTGTAGACTGGGCTGTTTTTTCCTGCAGTACTGGACTGAATCCAGGGCCTCACTCAAAGCGGGCACGCTCTCTACCACTTGCCTGCATCCCCAGTCCTCCTTGAACTGCTCAGGTCACCCCTGAACTCGCCGTCCTCCTGTCTTAGCCTCCTCAATCACTGGAATTAGAGGCATGCACCATGGAGCCAGCCTGTGTGTGTCCCTGTGTGTGCGTGGGGGAGAGAATGGTGCTTTGTGACAAACTACTACCTACCCCTTCTTACAAAGGAAACTGAGCCTGCAATACTGGCAAGAGTGCTTTTAAATATTAAAGAAGTTGATTCATACCTACTTAAAAGGGCTCCCTTCACACCCTGGCTGGAGAGAAAATAATTTGTGCTTCAAAAAGAAAAACAGCAGCAGATGAAACTGAATGGTACCAATGAGAAAAATCCATCAAAAAGTCAGAATCTCATCAGTTATCTGTGGAGGCTGCTAGGGCACCAACTGTACTTTATTCTAAAAAAGGGACAACGAAGGCAAATGATCACATACTTATTCTGCCTTCCCTACATGAAGTACATTACATTAAACTCCGCTGCCTCTAACGCTAACTCCTAGTTTCCAAGAAACACTGGGTACAATAAACAGTAAACTATCTGAGTCGGGCCAAAACCCAGGATGGAGAATTCTATAAGACATGGCTCAGTACTCTCATGAGTAAGTAGCAAGAAGGAGAAAACACAAAAGGAACAGAATATGAAGATGAAGAGAAGCTTAAATGATATAAAAGTGGTAGATGAAAAATACAGTGAATATTTAAAATAATTAAAAACACGATGCATTAATCTCTCTGGAAATACCCCCCACCACACCTTCAAACACATTTAACCCACTGTCCTTGCCACTTTCTGAAGCGGCTCTGGAAGTCGTCTTTTCTGAGTGTCTTCAGGAGGTGTGATGAAAAATACAGTGAATGCTCATACAGTGCACCACCCCGCAGAGGGGCAAGCTGGTAAAAACAGTACGGTGAATCGTCATCTACCTCATTCACCAGACCAGGTGACCTACTAACTTCCTGCTCCCCCCTTACCCCAAATCACGAAAATATCACACAACTTCCACAGCTTCTTAAGAAGAGCAAGAATGATGTGATAATGTGTTCAAAGTGAGAGGGATTAATTGCAATGTCTCTTCCTGTAATAAACATTTTTTACCTAATCACACACTGTATTTTTCAATCACACCTCATATATATTAAATGTATACATCTTGTTTAGATTTTCATTCAAACCAACAGGAAATACATACTGATGATACTGAACAAGTATTTACAGGTTGAATGGAATCATGGCTGGGCTTTGCTTTAAAATGTTCCAGCACGCAGAATGGAAGGTTATAAAAACCTGGAGCTCAGTATACTGTGTTCAGGACATGTGACTAGTAAAAACATGTTTACACACAGGACATTCAGGAGGGTGCACTGAGTATCACTGTAGTGTTTAGCAGAAACAATATTCCTCTTCCCTTTTACTTTTTCCGTATCCCAAATCTCACCTCAAATAAGGTCTCTCATTATAGTCACACAGCTAAAAATTCAGGGAAAAGCGTGGCCAGAACAAAAATCTACCTCACGCACCATTATTCTGTTCAACTGTCATGAGATTATGCTTGGCTTTTACTGAGGCCTCAAATGTGTCAACGTTTTCTCGCTCATACTCTTTAACGTCCGCAGCTACCCGCTCCAGGATGTCGTCTGGAGAGGGCGATCGCGTTCGAGTGCTGCTCTGGGGGCTGCTGGGTTCCGACGGCACAGACATGTTGCTGTCTTCAGCCAGGTACTTGTATTTCTGCAACAACAACACAACCCATCATTTTCATAAATCTTATGCTCTCTGAATATACCCATTTACTAAGAGCCGCTGCACTGAAAAGTTAAGTATGTCACTGTAAGTCAACAACAAAAAAGGTACCGACACCTTGGTTGAATCAGATCCAGAATCTCTTACTTAATTCCCAACCTCACAAAATTCCTGACCAAGTTTTTTCCACATCTGGTGCACACTGACTAGGGGACAAACTCTGAGCTGCCCAGATGAGATGCTGTTTACTGTATTATACCCCAGGGTGACAATTTGCTCATCTCACCGCAGAAATGTGATTATGGGGTGGGATGATGTGTTGACTATGGGGTCTGCTTCAGACCCCACTGATGGCGCTATGTGAGATACATAGATGCACCATATTACCTTTCTAAATTCAAAACTTTCTGAGTTCTGAAGCACATCTGGCCCCAAGGATTGGAGATAAGGGATTGTGGACCTGGGCAAAAACAAAAAAAGATTCAACCAAGTTTTCAGGGGTTCCAGTTTAATAACTTCTCCAGTGTCCCCAGAACCTCCCTATTTGGCCCTGCTTCCCCTGGGACTCTAGTCCCTTCCTTCCTTCCTTCCTTCCTTCCTTCCTTCCTTCCTTCCTTCCTTCCTTCCTTCACTTGACACCCAGTGAGCTGCTCCATGGTTGCTATGCATGCTCAGAGGAGCTGCCCCACCGGTCTTTCCTCTATTCAGCCCTTTGTCTTTGTGAGAAAGCACCGTACAGGGGACTGCTGCCCACAAAGGACCCAGGGCATAGGTATGGTTTTGTCTCGGGGCAGCCAAAGAGGTGCCCATAGTCTTCCAAGGCGGCAAACTGCAAGTGAGAGACCTCTCTCATGGCCCAGTACAACGCGTTTCATACTCATTCTCTTCATCATCTAGTTCTAGACCAGTTCTGAAATCGTTTTTCCAATGTATCACTTGCAATACTTGCCTTTTTCCACATAGTAAAACATACTATTTCTGCTAAAAGAAATTCTTCAACTCTACACAGATGAGAAATTTCATGTTCATTAAACTTCAAATTCCTATGATTTACCGAAGGTTTATATATAACAATGGGTAACATCTCAGTTCTGGTAACTAATAGAACTATGGAATTTTTCAAATTCTATATATACACACGCTCCTTCCCTAAAGACCCAGCTATCACTATCATCACTTACCAGTAAAGTATTTTAGGCGACAACTTAAAGAGAATTCATAAAAAATGTTTTGCAAAAACCACACACCTGGACAATTGCTTGCCTCTGTATTCTTCTCTGTTCTATTAGTGCTTCTTCATCCTCTTCCTCTACATCAAAATCTTCAAGGCTTTAACACAAAATTTCAAACATCTTTAGAGTGTGAAACTAACTCTTACAGGATGAGAACTAAAAGCTGAAAGATGTCGGTCGTGGTTTAAGACAGAGCAAAAGTCTTACACTGTGTTACTTATTTCCAAACTGTCTCAATCGCCTGGTTTGGAATCCCAGTAAGTAACTTACTGCTCTGTCTCCTTTCCTTCTCCGTGATGTTTGTGGCACAAAAACTGGCAAGAATAAAGATGTCTAAGTTTAGGAAAGTCATCCCTGCTTCTTTATAACCTTAGTAATGCTATTGTATGTTTCAGATCTCGGTTTTCTCACCTGTACAAGGGCTGGGACAGGTAAGTTGTTATTTTTCCTGGGCCACTTTTGAAAGCTCATGCAAACTACTGGTTCCTTCTGTATTAGCAACACACAGGCAAGCATTTGCACATAATCTGAAGGGGGATGTGGCTCAACCTCACTGTCCCTACCCCCTTCCTCACATACCCCTGAAGACCTCCCTTACACCCCTGCCCTTCGTCACTTGGACTGGAAATCTTAAAAGAATTCCCACCAGAATGTGATAAGTGAATCTAGCCGTGTAAACCCTGGCTGGACGCAACACTTACTCATGTGTGGTTACTGGGCATGTTTACGGCAAGCAAGAGCAGTTGCTTTATGTAAGGCGCCCTTTTGGCTGGATGTCTCTTGGGCTGTGGTTTTTTGGGGAGTTTTTTATTTATACAAATTGTCAAACAGGTTCTTACAGAGTTTCAGTTCATAGCCCATGTTGTGTGCTTTACGCCTGAGACCAGCTGATGTAAAGTGTGCTTACTGGCCGGAGAAATGAAATAATGGGCAAGTTCACTCTTACTTGTCATCAGATGAAGACTCTTGCTCAACTTTCATCCCTTCTGAAAGACTTCCTTTGAATTTGTCTTCCTTCACTTTGCTTCTGCTTCTCCGTCTACGGCCGCCTCGAGATCGAGACCTCCTCCTCAAGCGTGATCTGCTCCTCCGGACTCTGTCTCTATTGGAATGGAAAAAAAAAAAAAGACAAACATATTTTGTAAAATGCTAATTAAAGTGATGTAGGGCAGGGATGTAAGGGAGGCCTCTTAACCCAAAACTGCTTTTAAAAAACAGTATTTAAAATTTTATATTAAGTAGGTCTCAAAAAACTGAGTAATTTGGTTAACTAAAATGACTGAAACATAGCTACTATTCTTGCCAAATTTCGAAGTAAAAGACTGGTAGTATTTCTTAGAACACTGACTTGAGCGTAAGCTCTACGGGAATAAAAAACACAGCTTGTCTGTATACTTTTCCTCTTCCAGGACCTGGCCAGAACCCGGGGCGCGTGCTCGGCAGCAGTCCTCCTGTACCCTGGCTGCGGTGTGCAGAGAGGCACTTGGTCCAGACTTCTCGGCTGATGCAGACCCATTAGGCTTCTTTCTGGACTCGCCAGCTGAACTTCACGACTACCAAGCACTGCCTATGTGTGCTCTCTAAGCTGCACACACTGCTAACTACGCTAAGCTTTTTGCCATTCTTCATGTATTACAAAAATGTATGAAGAGTTTTAAAGACAGGGTTTTGTATGGAAAGTTAACATTGAAGCTCCAGGGACATAGGACACATGGGTGCCTGCTGAGGCCTGGAGTGCAGGGAGAGGTAACTGTGTACCCAGGGGCATAGCGACATGTCCTGCTTTGACTGCAGTCACTATGGGACATGCCCCTGCAGACCCCAAAACTCCACACCATAAAAGGCTGGGTTTTACTTTGTGTCAGCAAAATATTTCAGTAAACCCAAGCAAAAAGATGGTTAACAAAGATGTGACAAAAACCTGAAGTCTAATGAATGCTTTCAGACGTTCTTACGGATGCCTTGCGCTGTCAGCCCAACTTTTAAGCACAGAGAGGGTGACTTCATCTGAGAGATGTGGGTCCACCCAGAAACGGCTGCAGGGCTCTATCAAAGGCCCTGCAGGCCCCCGTTCCTGTCACTTCTGGCCGCCAGGCTTGGCATACTTCTCCCAAAACCTTACTAACATGGTAAGATGACAGCAAAGGAGAAACTGAGAAATGCACAGGGAAAAAGAATACGAACACGTTTGATAGCAGGACACAAAATCTTCAGATGTGCAAACTGGACGGAGAAGTAGCAACAGCTCAAAACTGAGCTGAGTGATAACACAAAAGGAGTAAACAGGTATAATCTGGTGCCTGTCCAGAAGTCCCAGAAAGCCTAGGAACCAGAGTAGCTGTATCCCCTAAGGCAGTGATGGTGAACCTTTCAGTGATACAAACAGCCTGCTGCATCATGTGCACCACGGGCCACCACCACTGCCCGAAAGGGTGGAAAGTATGAGGTCAAAGCTGGGAATGACTGACTGAAAGCCATGCACTTGTTTTGTCCCTTTACCAATGCACTTGAAAATGCCAACCACTATTCACAGAGTGACAGGTTACTGAAAGCGCAAACTGGAGGGAAGAGCAGCAACAGGCCCAGACTGAGCTGAGTGTTAACACAAGAGGAATAAACAGGTGTAAGTATCTATCTTGAAAGGTGCTGGTTATTATAAAAACTGAAGCAAAGCACTTACTGGCAGTGTACTGAAACCAGGAAGTCTAAGGGCAAGTTTACACTATGAAGAAAAAGACAGAGCTCCGCTGGAAGCCACAGCACAGCAGCAAGTTCTGAAAAACTCATGTAGCCCAAGAGAAAAGGTCTGCAGTCACGACATGCCTAAGTCTCCTAATTACCCTGGAGTGAGGGGCGCGAGCTGACGCACTCCACACCGACAGGAAGGAAGGAGGCATCCATTTAGCTTTCCCAGTGCCAATTAAATCGCAGCACCGAAGAGAGAAGGACTCAACGGTCCACGGACAACTCTTCAAAGGATGGTAGGGCTGGGGTTTAGCTAAGCAATGTAGGGCAGGCGCGAGGGCGCGAGGTCGTGAGTTCGATCCCTGGTACAAATGACAAAACACCCAAATAACAAAACAACAATAACAACAACAAAAAACCCCAAAACAATAAAAACAAAACCCCAAAGGTAAACAAGTAGCAAAAGGATCCTAGAAAGTACAGAAGAAAACTATAAAAAAAAAGCCTCACAAAATAAACTTGGTATTTGCTGAACTATGAAAACAAATTTTTTTAAAACAATCAATAGAAGGGTAAGAAAGTAGAACAAGAAACTCTAAAATACAAACAGAAAAGACGAATGAGAAAAAATTGAATAGAACAAGACTGAAGGTTCAATTTGAAAAAACAAGAGAGAAAAAGTAAAGAAAAATGTAAAAAAAGAGACTACTTCCCAGAATAAAAAGACACAATACTACTATGAAAGGGCTCAATCAGTGCCCAGCAAAATAAATGTGGGGGGCAGCAGAAGACCCACACACTGAGGCACATTTAATGATGTGTCCAAGCAAAGGACACTATTATACACAAAGAGGACAAAAGGAAAAAGAGCAAGTCTTTTACAAATGCTCAGGAATCAGAACAAGAAGATCAAGGCAATACCGAAAACTAAAAAAATGAGTCAATTTAAAAATTTTCAAAAAAGAAAGATTTTACCTAGAATGCTATTCCTTGCCAAATTAGCAAAGAACAAAAGGCATTTCTGAAACGTGTAAGGTTCCAAAAAAACATTGCTGCCATGTGATTTCCTCAGGAAGCTGCTGAAGATGAGTTACCAAAACAAGGGAGTAAATCATCAAAGAACAACACTGGACACAGAAAAGGGGTCATAGCACAACAGGAGGAAGGGAACAGCAAGGGGACGGCAGGAGGAGATGGGGTAGGGGGCCCTCCCCGCGCCGGCAGCTCTGGAACACGCTGGAGTGGGATGGGGTGCACCCCTTGCCCCCAGTGTGAGCAACACGCAGGAGTATAAGCTCGTACCCTCTGACTGCCAACAGCATGGAATGTGGCAGAACAGAAATTCGGGTGACGGTGTCTCCTTTGTGACTGACCAAAGAACTACAGGTGTATGCTGGATTCTCCAGGAAGAACCAATTACAGACAACTACAATCATAAAATGAGAAGAAGCCAGGCCACACATTTACTATGCTATGACCTTGGCCAGTTAAACCAAAAAAGTCATTTAGTATTAATTCTGTTAAAAAAGAAGTCCTACTTTGAAATGACAAATTTTAATGCAGAAAAATCTGTAAATTTTAAGAGACTGTGTTGAAGAACAGTATGCCAAGGAGAAACCAGGGTCCCAGCTGAACGGGAGCCTCAAAAACGCTCCGAGGCCAGCAAAGCCAAAGGAACCCACACTTCCGCTGGTCCCTACCTTCTCCGGGGAGACCTGCTCCTTCGCCGGGGAGACCTGCTTCGCCTGAGCGGGGAGCGGGAGCGCCTTCTGATGGGAGAGCGGCTCCTCCTCCTGGTTGGGGACCATCTGCCGATGGGGCTGGCGTCCTTGGACCTCTCCCGCCTGCTGAGGAGATCCTCCCGAGGGCGCGTTCTACAGGACCAAACACAAGGTGTAAGACAAATCACGCACGCTCACTCTGTCCTACACGGAAAGAAAATTCCAAGAAAAGATGCACTAACAATGATAGGAAACACTGACTAACGCCTTTCGCACTGAATTTTAAACTCAGATGATCACAGAGACATTCTGTGCTATGCTAGGCCACCAAGGAGTCTATTTCCTCCGGCCTCACAGTCTGAAGCGTTATTAAAGGTACTGATAAAGCCACCGATTCCAGTTTCAGATAAATGACTCAAGCACATGCGGCCAAGTGATACCTCATTTCCTCAGACTTTTTCTGCAACATTTCTGCAGTTAAGAATTTTACTTTTCATGTAAATTAAGTGTGACAGTATCTCATGAAAATCATTAACCTCCAAACTCAGGAAACAGCTCAGCCTCCTAATCAAAACCAACTTTTTCCAGTCTTGCAAGAGGCTTCCAGTAAGTTTTGGATATGATGCCTGTATCACCACGAGCACAGGGCTTTCCACAACTTCATTTTTCAAAATAGATTTTTGACATTTCTTAATGTCGCTTCAGATTTGGATACAGCTATTCAATCTGAACAGTTAGGACACCTTAAATAGTAGTAAATAGTTCTAAGTAAGTAACGGTAAGGCTAAGTAAGTAAATGGTACATAGTTCTGCCTGAAATTATATAATAAGGTAAAAATTACATTTTCCCTATTGATAAAAATATGAATGCCTTGCACATTTGGAAATACAGAACCTAAAAGAATGTTTCTTAGATCCAGCTAAAATAAGCAAGGCAGACTGGTTCACATCTGTAGTACGCATATATAATCTGTTTATACAGACACTCTTTTCAAAGACTAGTTAAAACTTGTAAACAGGATGAAATAAGAGTGTACAAAGGAGGAATGAAGTATTATTTCCTTAAATACAGGGAAAATAAAACTGCTTAATCTCAGTAGTGATCTAAAATACTTAAAAGTTTTTTTCTTTCGTTACTTTAGAGTATCACACGGTATCTTGTGTAGTAAGAGCCCATGAAAACACTAGCCCCCACAGTAAAGGAAGCGCAAGGTGGTCTGTCTTTCCTGGAAGGAAATTTGGTTGTAATTTCTGAAATGTGACTATAAAGGGAAGATTGCAAGTCTGTTTCTATAAATTTATTCTACAGAGAAACTACACATGTAATCAATGGACATCTTTACATACAATACTGAAAACCTGGAATGACTCTAAATTTTCATCAGTTTCAACAAAGGAATGATTAATTACAGTACAGCTTTGAAAAGATGGAGAAGCAGAAACTTTACTTCTGCATTATACAGATTTAATTACTTATGCCTCTTCTGTAACAGAAAACTTTTTTTGTTTCAAATGCTCAGGGGTCTGGTATTGGATAAGCTTAAAACCTTGTCTCCGAACTGAAAGATTACCAAGATAATTATAAAACACTTTATCAGGAATCATTAGACTCACAACCGCTTCAATGTAGACAGCGGAAAGCAAAAGGGGCTATTCCATTCCAATGTGATTTAGAAGAGTACAAGGAGGAAAGTACCTCCTTAGAATATTTTGAAAATAGTCTTGCAATTTCTGAGAAAGTGACAATTTAAACTTTGAAGTCTATTTACAACTGTACAATAAAAATCTTACCTACATAGTGAATGACTAGGAATCCACAACATTTTACGAGCCAACATATAGGTATGCACCACCATACCTGGCTCAACATCCTTTTAATCAGGAATACTTGGCCAATAATTCCAAACCACACAATTACTCAATATACAGAAGATATTATTACATCAATTTCTAAAGTGGCTTAGAATGATTTGACTCTAGATAACCCTCCTTCTACCTCCCTGAAAAAATTCAGTTCTATGATCCTAGGTAAATCACATTAACTTCTCTGACTACATCATTTGAAAGCCAGGAGTAAAAGTGACCCTTGTCACCTCACAAGTTAAGATAACACCAAGAAGACATAATCAGTTAACATGTTCTGGTAGTGACCACTGCTGGCACAAGACACTCAGTGGGACAGTAGAGTACATATGGGCCTGTTGTGAAAGCGTTCAATCACCTGGATTTAGAGGAGTGATCCAGCAAATTAATCCAAGAACTTCAATGGAAAAATAATTCTGTCAAGCTCAGTATTTATAAAAATTCATAAACATAAATGTCTACATAACTAATGAAGTGGGTTATGTTTAAAATTACCAAACTCATGACTTCATTTTTAACGGCTCTCAAGGTCTATTTATCCCCTTTAAAATATGGTGCACTGGTAAAAAGCATCAACGTTTTGTGAACAAGCTACCTTGGAGAAGAAAGCCGCCTCCTCTCCGGCTCCCTGCGCTTTCTTTCCAAAGATCGGCTCTTGGCTCTTCTACCCGGAGACAGAGTTCGAGAAGGCGATTTGCTTTGCTTCGATCTTCTGTCATTCAAGAGCGGAGAGCGACTTCTCCTGGACTTCTCGCGCTGCTTTGGAGACAGGCTCCTTCTCTTAGGACTACGGCCAGGCCTTCGACTGGGTGATCTGTTCTCTTTCCCAGAGGAAGCGTCCTTAGAGGGTGACTTGATGGGCTTTCTCTCCTTATCAAGGTCAGAGCGCTTTGATTTTCTCTCTTTGGACCGTGACCTTCTGTCTTTGGATTTACCTCGCAAGTCAACTGGGGATCTGGACTTTTTACCTCGATCTCGACTTCTACTTTCATTTATAATTGGGGATTTTTTCCTATCTTTTGTCTTACTTTTATCCTCACTTTTTACCTTCTCATCAGCAGGAGATCTGGCCTTGCCAATTTTCTCCTGAGATCGCCTCCTAAGGGCAGGGGACTTTGATTTTCTTGCTTGGTCTTGAGACTTACTTCTCTTGGATGGACTTTTGGACTTCTTCCTCTCCTTTGACTTGCTCCTGGTTGTTTTCTCTTTAACTATTTCAATACCTCCCTTACTTTTCTTTTTATCTGACCTATGTCTAGTCCGTTCTTTGGATCTGCTTTTACTTCGTTTTTTTGTACTATTTTTATTGTCCATAACTTCAAGTTTGCCCTTTGTACTTGAAGATCTAGTACTTGACCTATTCCCATTTCTCGCCTTCTCATGAATCTCCCCTTCCTCTTCAGAACCAGACTCATAGCCTTGTAAAATAAGTCCCATCCCAGACTGGACCTTCCCTTCCATCAGCTCGTTATCAAGTTCGGCTTTAATCAAGGCCCTTTGCTTCTCCAAGTCTTCCAGCAAAGCTAAATCATCGAGTTTAGTTCTTTTTGCTGGAGACATCCCCTCTTTGTCAGAAGCATCGATGATTTCCTTTCTTTTATGTTTCTTGTGTTTATGCTTATGCTTATGTTTTTTATCCTTGTCTTCTTCTGAGGAATGTTTATGCTTCTTATGTTTACTTCTGTGTTTATGTTTCTTTTTTTTGTGACGACTGTGTTTATTTTGAGACTGGTCTTCCGATACTTCTCCATTTTCTTCATTGACACTCTTTTCAGAATTATCAGCATCTTCCAACCTATAAATGTACAAAGCACACTTTAAAATCAGAGTATCCAGTTTGAGTTATAAGAAAATTAGCAGTAATGGCAAAACACTTTTCTATGTAATGTATTAAGCTAGTCATTAAAAATTTTTTTAGGAACAACTCTAGATATTTTATTTCCAAAAAAGTATGTGCCAAGAACTGAACTGGGTGGTGATGTAACTTCAATTTGTTCCTAATGGTTGTATTTGGGGTAAGGTTTAAAAAAGTTACTTACCCAAAAAAGGGACTGTAAACCAGGCACAGAAAAATCTTAATACTGCTTTAGACAAGTCACTTAGTAATTTGATTTTTTAAACCTGCATTTCTCATATATATGTTTAAGACTCATTTTTTTCATAAAACACTGATAATAAATTGGGAAACTAATCTCCTTTTCCATTTGAATTCAGAAACTCCATCCTTGGACAACAAATGTAGCAAGTCATTTGTTTTGAGCATATCTGACCTAATACCCCACCGTCCTGTCCTAAATTCTGCAGAGCCAATACTGAGCTATATCCAAAATAAGCAAGTGACAGCACTGGAGTGGAGACTGACGATGTCGGATGTTGAGAACCCGAGGATTAAGACTTTAAGGTAAATCATAAGAAAGGAACCAGTACATCAACAAGTCTAATACCAGCAATTACATACGGCTCAATCCAATAATTGTTCACCAAATTTCATCCTTCTGAATTATAAATGGAAAAACTCAATTTCCAAAAATATCTTCCTACTAATAGTGCTATGCAAAAACAAAACCAGACTAAGGGAGATTCTACACTTAACTCTTTGGATTATGTTGTATTAAAGAGTTTATGGCTCTAAATTTAGCAGCCTGCACTGTATAATTATCCGAGGTTAAATACAGGTTCAATATCATTACACATACTTCTTGACTTATGATGGGGTTATGTTCCAATAAGTCCACTGCAAACTGAAAATATTTTAAAGTATGAAACATATTTAATATATCAAATCTAGCAAATATCATAGCACCACAGCTAAAATGAGATAACAACCAAATTTTAAAAGTGCACTCTGGTAATTGTACTACTTTTGGAGGAAGATATGGATCATTGTGTCAGTTTCAAATAATGCACCTATATACTCTCAATAAGTTTACTATACCATCTACTACTACAAACAGTTCCCTGCGAGGTCTATGAACCTATGCATCGACCTCTGAATACATTTTTTAAAATCACTTACCACTGTGAGCATTAAGCCAGGTGGCAGGGAAACAATGTACATGACCAGTATCTATCTCCTTCAAGGAAATCAAGCACAATAGAGAAGAAAGTCACACAACACAACTGTAAAACATTGGAGGAGAAGAGTATGACAGAGACAGAATAGGTCACTGCAACTCATCTTGCATGGTTAGGGAAGGTACTTTGTAGATCAAAGAAAAAGCCCAACCTACCTGTTAAGTAGGGACACCAGGGGAGATGTTTATTGAGAAGAAATGCAGATTTTTAAAAAAATGCTGAATAACACTGTCCTAAAGAATAAGCAAAGAATTCTAAAAAGACAAAAGGGGCATTTCCGAGCTACAAAATAGGTGGCGAAGCTTAGGGTTACATGCAGCAAAGGACAGGCAGGGTACCAAACAGACCTGTGCAAAAATCTGTTCTAACAAAGACTGAGACTCCAAGAGGACCAATCCCAGGAGATGACAAGATGAAGTATGTGTCTCTGAAAGTGAGTGGGTCAGTGGGGTCACAGAGGCCCAGGAACGGCAAGGTTGGATTGCTGGCTGGATTCTCTACAATGGCGCTGCCATTTCTGAGGATTATGGCCGGGGCTGAGGTAGTGTTTGGATCTCTAGCCAGGTCTTGGTCTTCAGTAAACAGAGTGTGTGTGTAGGGAGGAAATGTGGGAGAATGGAGGGCTCTGAGAAGTTACCAGATGACAACAGGGGTTAAGGAACAGGAGGCACGGACAACACACAGCTAGCACATGGCATCAAACACAAAACTCTGACTTCTGTTAATCTCCATTTCTAGCACCACAGAGTGTGAGAAAGGGCAGAGAATTGGAAAGGAGCAGAGGAAACTGTGTCCTCTGGTGCCAATCATGGTGTGGACCCACCCACTTCTCTCGGATGAAGTATAAAAAGAGCAGTAACTGTAAAACAAAACCACCCACCGACCCTCCTGCTGTACTGTGGAGGGAAAACTGAACCATACATACTGAAGCAGAAGATCCAGACACTGCAACTCTGCTCCTGCTACTAACTAGACAAGCAACCACATCCCTTTCCTGGAGACACCCTGCCCTCAATTCAGAAGACTGGGTATGTCCTTTCTTCTCTGACTCTTGACTTACTGAGGAAAGGGGCTGTTGGGTGAATTGAAGTTACAGAGAACTTTTTATAAAACCTAATGCTCAAAGCTCAAATTCTAGTCCTTAAGGTAGAGGTCAAACCTCCTCTGACCACTCTCCAGGTGACTTCAAAATTAAGGAGAGATGAGTGGGTAAACAGTCTCCAAGCTGTCCAGGCTAATGCCGTGCTGGTGAGGCTTACGCCACTGTAAGCTCTTGGATCTCAGCTCATCTGGCACACAGATGGAGAAGACGAGAGCTCCCACCGAGGAGGCTGCCGTGCAGATTGCAGAGGTGAACATAGTACATACTTAGGACAGGACTTAGCGTCAACTACGCGCCCCCAAAGGCAAACCTTTATGGCGCCGATCCTAGATCACTGATCTCACAGATCACTGCACAGATGACAGGGAGCTACTAAGAATGGGGCCTTAAAGAATGCTGCCAAAAAGCATGGATTCTGGAGTCAAACTACCTGGCTCAAAAGGCTGTCCTCCAAGAGAGCTCTAGGAACCTCAAGCAAACCTCTCCTCTGGGCCTTGTTTCTCTCAGCTGTAAAAGCTGGGGAAGCAACAGTATAGATAAATCATAGGTTTGTGGTGACAATCAATTCACACTACACACGGCTGTCGCACCTCGTGCCCCAGAAATGTCCCGCCACTGGGGAGAGACTAAGGCTTGATTGAGGAGGTGTAAGGGACCTGTCTATGGTCGCATGCACATCACACCTGGGAAAAGGCTGGCACCACATCTCAAGTCAGCCAAAAATTCTTCCACCTGACAGAGGACGCTCTCAAAACATTCAGACCATGCGACTGTCTTGGCGAAACTAGATTACTGCTCCCACTAAAATCCTCTACTGGGCCTTCCACTCAGCAGCCAAGTTCCCTGATGCCCGGTGCACCACACTCTGGGCCCTGGTCTTCGGCTTCCTCCTTCTGCTTTCCCCAGATGCACTGTGCTTCCTTTCAGGTCTCCCTCGGCTCTTGCTCTGACATCACTTTCTCAGGACAGTCTTCCTGACTCCACTTGAGTCGCAACACACATCTTTCTGTGTTTAATCGTTTCCCAAACTAACTGTCACAACCTAATATAATTCCTGAGGTCTCACTGTAACAAAACACTGAGAGAACAGAATTTTTACCTTTAGCTCCGTATTCTATCCAAAGGGCCCACAAGATTACTCAGTAAGTAAGTATCTGCTGAGCCAAGGAAATGATGTGCCCAGAGTAACACAGAAAAGCTGCACCTGAGACTGAAGTAGGTTTCTACTACTATAGACTTTTAGCTCTTCAAACTTTTTTTTGGGGGGGGGGGTACTGGGGATCGAACTCATGACCTCGCACTTGCCAGGCAGGCGCTTATGCCACTGAGCTAAATCCCCAGCCCAAAAATCTTCCCTGGTGATTCTTTTTTTATTTTATTTTATTTTATTTTAATTTATTTATTTATTTATTTATTTATTTATTAATCAGCACCAGAGATTGAACTCACGACCATGTGCTTGCAAGGCAGGCACTTATGCCGCTGAGCTAAATCCCCAGCCCTCAAACTTTTTATACTTATCGATGGAGCCTCACAGTACGCATAGGTGTAACAAAAATAATGTACTCAAAGAAAAATCTGCTTTTTGAACCTTCCTTTTTTCTAACGTTTTCTGTAGACAGTTCATAAAAGCCTGAGAAGTTTCAATTCACGGTTCCTAAAAAGCTTAAAAAGCCACAGTGAAGGAAAAACCTAGCTCCTGGTGCTCTCCGAATTGGGATTTGCATCAGGACACCCTGCATCTCTGCTGAGCATCATCCTCACGGGGAACACTAGTTCCCACTGCAGCCTCATGAGAATTACCAGGAATGACGAGGTTCCAGACAAGACTGCTCCTTGCCAACCACAATCCCAGGGTTCGCCCGTACGGAGCTGTGCGGTGGCAAACCTTCAATCTCCTCTGCAGAGCTCTCAAAGAAAAGAAACAGTAGTCTGTGGCTGGGGGCTAAACTCAGTGGAAGAATGCTTGCCTATCATTGCCAGAGTCCATTCTAGCACCAGCACCTAGAGAGCCCAGTCAAAGGAAAGCAGATGGGACTGCTTAGCCTGAGGGCGGAGCCCAGTGGCCAACCACTCCTAGTAAGATGCCCTGGGTTCCACCTCCATTGCTGGGGGGCGAAAGCCTGTATTCTACACAGGAAAACTACATAGGAGCCTACCCAAAAGCAGACAAATAAGGTTCATCATCAACTTTCTCCTAAAGTTTCAGAAAAAAGATGCTTGTTAAAAACAGGGAACTGTTCTGTTGGTCTTACTGGCCAGTGTCCACTGACAATACAGGATGCACTCAACTTCCACATATAAAAACCTATGCTTTACATTTACATTTTACTACTTATTACTTGGCAAGTGGATGTGCATACCTACCCATCTACATCAGGATTATCACAAAACAAGTATTTATTGAGAACCTAGTAAATCTTGGGTCACAGTTTTTGAATGGCATGATTTGGGAACAAATTTGAATTAGAAGGGCAGACAATATTGGGACAATTACCAGTAAGTGTTCTTCTGTTTCAAGTGTTAGCCTTTAAATGACCCAGGTCTTGGGGCATCTGGCACAGTTAAAGTAGTTAAGGAAAAACCTCAAAAACAAACAAACAAAACCAGAATGACCAACTACCAACCACTGCAATTACTTTAGCCTCATCTTTCACATGTTTTTTCCTAAGTAACGGTTAACAAACTGTTTGGGAAGCATTCAATTTATGTTTTTTTTTTGGTATCGGGGATCAAACTCATGCCTGTGTGCTTGCAAGGCAGGCGCTTATGCCACTGAGCTAAATCCCCAGCCCCTCAATTTATGCTTTGGAAACACACAACTCATTAAATTTGTGCACAAATGGGAATTTTCAAAATAAACAATTCTTAAAAACGTTTTTAAATGATGAGCTAAGTGAATGCCACTGCTTCTTACAAGGGAAGGAATGACACGTTTCTCTGACAAATCACAGTACTTTCAATAGAGAAGTAATGTAGATGTAAGTTAGAATGGGTCCCAAAGACAAACTAGTCCAACATTTCTTCTGCCTCACCTTTTACAAACCAATGAATTAAAAATGTCACATTAAAAAATGGATCTGACTGGGATGCAGCTCAGTGACAAAGTCTGTGCAAGGCCTTGTGTTCCATTCCTAGCACTCCTCCCCCAACATATTTACACAACACTGGCAATAAGTACAAATGTTTTGAAACTTTAAACACAAATTTAAAAGGAGCTACAATATATAGTTAAGGCCAGACGGTACAATAGCTAGAGGAGTGCTTTAGAACCAACTGCCACAGTTTAAGTGAGTCCTTTACTTACAGTGACCTCAGGCAAAGTACTATTTCTCTGTGCCACCAGTTTCATCATCCGTAAAATACACAAGACAGTACAGTACCTATCTCCATAGCACTGTTATACAATTATTTGTTCAATTCTTTGAAGAACACTTGATCTTCAGTAAATGCAAAAAAGTTTTTAAAAAGGCTTACCTAAAGAGACTGACATGTAAAAGCCATAAAATCTTCGGGAGCTTAAAAACCAGTTTTTAAAATACTTACTCCCTCTAAAGTTTCTCCTTTGGATAAATTCCATAGCCTTAAAATGAATCAGTGTCCTCACTATCAGCATGCACAGAACCTGCTTTTATATCACGGTTATTTTCTTTGTTAACTATTTTCAAATTAGTCAAAGAGGGGCAAATACAGACCAATAGTCCATTGACAACAAGGGTTCCTGGGTCATGAAGGCGAAATGAAAGACTATTTCAGTGTCACAGTGCAGGGCCTAAACAAATATGTGTTTATAATCAAATCTGGTATTATTTGGATATGTAAATGAAACATGAGCAAGCCACTCTTGCTCAAAAGGACTCTAAACTGTCCCTAAAATCAAATGAATGGACATAACTGAATGAAATTCTCAGATTACCAGAAAATTCAGTTATATATCAGATCTGTACTACATGCATAAATACTGCAACCACGCTACATTGAACTTAGAATCCATGGGTTCCCTTCTAATTATGAAATTAATAATGCAGCTTTCAAAATATTTTAATAAAAAATACTGGCATAATTGTCTAGCTAAGAGTTCAGAACTGACGCAAAGCAATGAACTGTAAAGTTGTTTGTTGGCAAAGATTTTTCCTATCTCTCTGTCACAAGTTGCCGTGAGACTATTACCTAATCCACATTTTTTCCCTATAGAAATACTATTTTAAAATCCACTCTTTTAGGTTCTTACTTGAATTTTCCCAGCATAAACACACACAGAACAGAGCTTTGGTTAAGCAGCCGTTAGCTTTTGCCTATACAGTGTGTTCACTTGGCCACATGGAACCTTATACTGGCTTAATTACAGACATAAAGTGGTTTAGGTTGGAAAGCAGCTGCCAATTTCCATCCTTATTCCATTCGTCCTCCTAAAAAAACAGCTACAAACTCAAGGAGGAAAAAACAAAAACAAAAACAACAGAAAAGAACCTCAGGCTTAAAAACCAAGGCCTTTCCTACTTTGCTTCAAGTTTGCAGGCTGGCGGAAAAGACGCTAACAGGCAGCGAGGAAAACACCGGGTGGGCGCAGGACAGAAGTGTGCGGCGGGGAGGTGAGGCGCCGACTGGCCGCAGACTGGTTCTGGGACGATCGATGTGTGACCCTGGCGCTCTCAGGTTCTCAAGCTGACCCCGTAAGTAGCAGGTCGACCGGGGTACCGGATGCAGAGTACAGGACTCCGGGCTCGCCCGCGGTCGCTGCCGCCCCTCGTGTCTCCGCCCCGCCGCCGCCAGCTCGCCCGGTCCCCGCAGGATCAGGAAGCGGCAACCTCCGCCTGCAGCCGCCACGCACAAGACCTGTAGAGGCCGCTGGCGCCCGCGCCTCCTGCCAAGGCGGCGCACAGGCCCGGCCCGGGGGCAGCAGGCTCCGAGGCCCGCTCCTCACGCCTCCCACCCACGACGCAGCACGGGGAAAGCCAAAGTTTGGGTCCCGCCGTTAGGCCCGAACTTTCCCGCCCGTCCGTGCAGTTTCCGTCGTCTCCCACTCGCCGGGCCCGCAGACTCCGGCCCGCCGACAGAACCGACTTACTCCGGCTGCTCCCGCAGCGCCTGAGTCTCCGCGGCGGCCATCTTGAACTTTCCGACTTCGCGGCAGCGGTGCCGGCGGCTCCCTAGACGGTACAGCCCTAGTGGAAGTGGCGGAAGGAGGGAAAGGAGCCGTCGCGCATGTGCACAGCGCGCAGGGAAAAAGTGGTGGTCGAGTCCGTGCGAATAATCCGGAAGTAAAACCTTATTTCCGGGGACGGGACGCAGAGCGTCGTGACGTAACTTCCGGTGCGATGGCTAGTGCCTCCAGGTAGGAAGGCGAGTGTTGCTCCTGATTTGCGATCTGGTAAAAGTTAGAATTGAGACTTTAGAATTGGGCCTTTAAACTCGGCGTGGTGGGGCACGCCTGTAATTCCAGCACTCAGGAGGCTAAGTCAGAAGCACCACAAATTCAAGGCCATCCTGGACTACACAAGTGAGACCCTGTCTCAAAAAAAAAGACCCTAAAATAGAATGGAGCATTTAAGAACAACAACAAAAAAAATTGAGCACTTAGATGACGAAGCTTGATAAGGAGGGTTGCAAAGGCAGAGGGATATTCCTATCGAGAGCTAGTTCGCTATGGGAGGCCAAAATTTAGTGGAAAATTGATGTTGTGTTACTCTTGCAGATTGGTTCGTGGAGAGCACCTAGGCTGCTCTTAATATCTTGCACCGGGATATTAATCATCTCCAGTTTTCCTTCTGGTCAGCGTTTTGTAGGGAGTTTCACGCGGAGATTATACATTGTGGAAAGGAGTACAGGTGGGGGGAACAGGCACTCAAATTGCTCAGGTATGATGTCAGATTGCAGCTGAAGCCAAGTAAAGGCTTGCAAAAAACAAGTTTGAAAAGTAAGCTATGGTAGTGGCACAGGCCTGTAATCCTAGCACTGGGGGCTGAGGTGTAGCTCAGGGCAAAGTCCGTGAACGCCATTCTCCTCAAAAAAAAACAAAAAAAAAAAACTGCTGGTGTAAATTCCTCGCCAAATTCACTTGCGCAGTATTCTCAGTTTGGAACGTGAAATAGGACGTGTTCAGAGACCACTCAAAACTGCTGCTGTTGTAGTTTTGGGAGTACTGAAGGCGGAGTTAAAAGGAAGTAAAAAACCGACTTCCCTGGTTTAATCATTAACCAAACGTTTCCGGAGTGAACTTGGGCCCCGTCTTTCATTTCGTGGCTCTCTCCTAACTCGGGAACCTTCGTACCAGAACGTTGCCCCAGAGACGCGCGACTCTGGGGACTGCGCGGAAGGAACATCTGGGGGCGGAGCTACGCCCGGAAGTCTAGGAGGCGCGCGCGCGCCTGCGTCCGCAGAACGGCGCGGGCTGCTCCCAGCCCGGAAGCCCAGCCCCACTTGGGGCTGCTGGGTGGTTCGCGTTCTGCCGACTAGGCAGGGCGTCTCCGGCCCACCCAACGCCTGGAGCCCGCCCTCCTCGGTCCTGAGCGCCACCCTCTCAGAGAGACTGTTTCTGGAACCGCAGGCCCGGCCGGGGAGCGAGTGGAGGCCGGAGCCGAGCCCCGCGGACGCCGCCATGCGTGAGGCCGAGGTCGGCGAGTTTGAGCACGGAGAACACGGGGGCCCGGCTCTCGGCGCCCCGCCCGCTACAAGCAATACAAAAAGTGTACTGGTCCGGAGATAAGGTTTTGGGGACAAGCATGCAGTTTTGAAATGCCTCGATAGTTTAAAACCTCATCTTTGCTTTCTTTTAGGCATGGTTCTAGACAAGTTACACCTTCCGGAGATAATTAGGCTTTTAAATTTTGTTCCTCTCTTGGGAAGGAATTAAAGTTGATCCTTTTAAAGCTATACTGTCAGCGTCGGTTTTACTAAGCTGTCAGTAGACTCCTTGTATCATGGACTACAAACAGAAGTAACGAAGGTCAGAACCGTTTGAAGAAGTATACTGGTCCAGGTAGTATCCAGATGTCAAAAATGCCAGATGTCATATTTTTAGATAATAGTAAAAACTTAATCCAGTTTAAAACAGATTTAGCCAAGCGTGGTGGCCTGTAATCCCAGCCCTTGGGAGGCTGAAGTAGGTGTCACCACACCCTGAAGAAGGCCAGCCTGAATTACAAAGTGAGACCCTATCTAAAAAAAGAGGATGGCGTGTTTAAAGAAGACCTAGACTTGCAAATTGGGAAAAATAATACTAGACTTTTTTAAAATTAAGAAACATAAACGTTTCCTTTTATTCCATAAATGAACAGTTGTTTTTGTTTGTTTGTAGGCAGTTGTGGGTTTCTGAAAATCAGCCAAAGAAAGCAAAAGCCAGCCTTCATTTCACTGCACTCAGCTTCATATGTCAGCTTCTTTTGGCTTTTATCATGCAAAATATTAAATTTTCTTATTCCCGTATGTAGACTATGATTCTCGGCTTTTTATTTTAACATCTCAATTTTTTACGTGGTTATAGTTTCACTAAAATTTATAACTACATTGTGTCCTTTTGTTACTAGGTATCCAAGTCGTTGCTTTTGCACTCTTGTATGCAAGTTTGGGACTCTTTGACTTGTGTGCACGGTGTTTAGTAACTTGATGAAGATAGCAGAGTCCAATGTGGCTTAGAGGAACAAGAAACAAAGCTGGAAAGGGAGCGTGTAGGGCTTGAATTTCATTCAAAATTTACTAGAAAGAATAAGTTGAGTGTGAGGAGCAACATGACTGAATTAGTGTTAGAAGGTTCACTTGGCTGCTTTGTGGAGCTAGAGTGCAGTGGCCCGGGAAAGACAAGAAACCATTATCCAGTGACAGACAGTGATGGCTTAGACCAGTGTGTAAAAGGGGAAAAGTGGTTGGATGCTGATTTGTTTTGAAGAGAGACGTTTGTCTGGGGAGTGCCAGAGAAAAGCAGCTCACGTTTTTGGCTTGAACAATTGGACTAATGCAGTCGCCTGTTAACAGAGATAAAGGAGGAGCAAGTTTCAGGTGAGGGAAGATGAGGGGTTCTCCAGGCATGTTATGACTTGCAGAATCCCAACAGATGCCTGGTTAGATTATATTATATCCCATTATAGATGCCTGGTTGGTTGGGCTTTAAAGACTTCAACTGTGGCTCTTCAAGTGTCTATTTATCCTTTTTTTTTTCTTAAGTTTTTGTTATATAGTGTTTTGATTCTGTTACTAGGTATATACATGCTGATAAATTATGTGTTCCTAGTGGATTGATTCTTTTATTGTTATAAAACACGCATATTTCTCTAGTAACTTTATTTAAAATCTACTTTGTCTAACATTAGTACAGTCATTTTAGCTTTCTTATAGTTGCTGTTTGCAAGACTTAGACCATTGAATCCAAAGTGTTTCTCCTTTAGATATCATATTGTTGGATCTGTAGTTTTAACAGTTTGTGCCTTTTATTTAATCCAATCATATTTTAATGATTATTATTTATATAGTTTGTACTTCTTAACTCACTAGAATCAGCTTTAGTTTTAAATTGACTTAATTCCAGTGAGATACGGAAACCTCCATACCGTTCACTGCATTTACCTCACTCAGTCCATTGTAAGTGATACAAACCAAACAATACATTTATTACTTTGTCTTATAAAGAAGATGAAAGAACAAGAGAAAACAGTTACATATTTACAGCTTTTGTTGAAGTAACCTTAATTATCATTTCTGACTCTGTTCACTTGTGGATTCAGGTTTTTTAAAGATGGGTACAGCTCAGAGTTGCTCTTTTAGCAATTTGCAAGTGTTGCCATTTGCATTTGGAAAGCATTGCAGTATGCATTGTCATGACTGCAAGTTTGTAACCCTTAACCAACACGTTTACATTTATTACCACCCCACACCCTGGTAACCATCACTCTCTTGCTGTGAGTTCCCTTTTTGGGCTCCACACATAAGTGAGATCACATGGTGTTTGTCTCTGTGTGTCTGGCTTATTTCTGACAGTGTCATGTCTTCTAGGTTCATTCGTGTTACGACAAATGAAAGGATTTTTTTTAGGGCTAATATTCTCATGTGTATATGTATTTTCTTTATCCATTCATCTGTTGGTGGGTACTATGATTGATTTCACATTTTAGCTGTTGTGAGCAGTGCTGAAGTGAACAAGGAAGTACTCTTTGATATGCTGATTTTATTTCCTCTGAATATTTGCCCAGAAGTGAGATGAGTGGACCATAAGATCTGTTTTTAATTTTCTGAGGAACCTCCAAATGCCTTTCTGTAATGGCTTTCCAGTTTTACATTTCCACCAACAGTGTAAAAGTGTTACCTCACTAACACTAGCGTTTTCACTTTTTGATACTAATCCTCCACACATGTGTGAGGTGCTACCTTTCTATGGATTACTGATGGGTTGATTCTGTGATTACTGATGATCAGTAATTTTGAGCACCTTTTTATATACCTTTGGGTTATTTATATGTCATCTTTGGGAAAATGTCTGTTTAGGGGTATGTGTGTGTTTGTTTTGAGACAGAGTCTTGCTATATAGCTCACGCTTACTTGTGTAGCCCAGGCTGGCCTTGAACTCACAGTTGTCCTCCTGAGTGCTGGTATTACAGGTGTGCCCTACTGTGGCCTGCTGTCACTTTTAAGCTAGAGCTGAGTGAGATGTCCATAGGTCATTTCTTGGGCTCTTAAAAGGGACTAAGATGGTTCTTATGCAGCCCCTTGCTCCAGAGAGGATGGTAGGCAGGGAGCAGGCCTAGCCGCTTCCCCTTTCCACTTCCTGTTTCCAGGTGTAATGCCTTGTGGGGGGGTGGTGAGCCTTTTGCTTTTGGACTTGTCAGCCGCTAGAACTGTAAGAAGTAAACCTGTATTATTTGCAAATTATGCAAGCTACGGAATTCTGATAAAGCAGCACAAAATGGACTAAGACAGCTACTAACATTCTTAATCCATGTTATCTAAGATTTACTTGTTTCGGTTATAGCCATCTGTAACTAAACCAGGCATTCATACTCACAAAGCCATCTTCTTACCTAACTTTGCTATTTTCAGTCCCTTCCTGAACCAGTGAAAATGGTTCTTACACATTTTGGTGTAAGGGAACCTTTAAATCCTTAAAAATCATTGAAGTACCCTGAAAAGTATTGAAAAACCACCTCAAACTCAGTTTCTCCTACACACTCACAACTTCTGACAGAAGACATGTAGTCTTTTGGCTTTTGAAGTAGACAGTCTTCAATTCGGTGCCTGTCTGTTGGGCCAGCACAGGCTCTCAGGGTTGGGGGTTCATCCTCAAGAACCCTTAGCTGCCTCTAAAAACCCTTAGAGGCCTAGCTTGTTTGACTTGTGCTTCCGGCTATGTCTTAGCTTCCCACAACCCTTTCCACAGGTTGTTACTTTGCTTGAGTGGCTCACAGAACCCTGGGGGACTCTGGTTTATTATAGACGACGTTACATAGGTACAGAGGGACAGATGCCTAGGGAGAGGTATGTGGGAAGTGGCATTGAACTTGTCGTGTTGTGTTTGGCTGAGTGGATCTCTGCACTCTGTCTCTTTGGGGTCTTCTGAAGACTTTATTGTACAAGCATGATTAAAACATGGGCAAGAAACGTGACTAGGCCGGAAGCACTTAATCTAACAGGAGCAGACTGGGGAGACCATCCTCTTCTGTCTGTGTGTTCTTTGTTCCCAAGTATGGGGAAGATCCCTTGTGAAGTGGGGGTCTCGTGATCTGCTAGGCAAGGTGTTACAGCAGTTTTAGCTCAGCGAGGCAGAGAAACCAGAGGCAAAGAAACCGATGGGCACTCAGAGAAGTGGAGGAAACCAAACTTTATTATGACTGCAGGCCCAGAGGAGTTCAGCACTCCAAAGTCTAGGTTAGAAAAGCTGTAATATAGGGTTTGAGGAAGGAAAAGGCAAGCAGAACAAAGGCAGTTACTCAAAGGTGACAGGTGTACAGCTTTGCACATCTCGGTGGCCTGGGGGAGAGGGCTACATTCAGAGCACATCCGGGTTGAAAAGTTGAATTTCTGTCAACATTCCCCCCTTGATCCCTAATCCCGTTGTATATGGCATCACTATTAAAGTGAGTCATCTCTGGGAACTGGCTGGTATACTGGGTTTGCTTTAAGTACTAATTGCTTTACCAACTGCTGGGTGAGGGCTTGGGCCCAGTTTTTGAGGAAGTCTGTGAGCAGTCTGAAAATACATGGCCCAGAGAACAGCAGGAGTACTGTGCACCTGTGGTCTGAGTCAAGGGATGAGCCAGGAAGACCACCCAGTGCCAGGAAAAACCCAACCACTATTTGACTCTTCATGAAGCCTCGTTGCTCTGTCCTGTAGTTCTTTAACCTTGTACGTGACTATTCCAGACTGATGAACAAAGTAGCAGCATTCTCCCAAGAACAGGCATGTCCTGCCCTTTTCCGTTGTAAGAAGTGGAGGGCCCACCTGTTTTGATGAGCTACCCCAGCCAAGGAGTTGATCTGGTGCTGTGGGATGGCCAGGGAGTCTGCAATTTGATCCATATCAGAAGAGACCTCTTAGGATAGTTTGTAATAGAGCCCCACTGAAGACCCTATGCCTCCCATTCCTGCCCTTATTCCTATTGCAGTGCCTGCCTCTCAAGACAGTGCTTAAGATAGCCCTCTTGGTTTTACCCATTTGGTGTGAGGGCCTCAGAAAGTCTTGTTTGGTGTAAACCAAGATGTCAGGAGTCAGAAACTCACATAGGCAGACCCCTGCCCAGTTGGCTTGAAGGCAGCAGTAAGTGGCATCCTGGCACAGGAAAAACAGGCTAGGTTGGCTGCATTGAGTTACACTGTTGGGTAGAGTAATATTGTGGGAGCATAGTGCAGGCAAGAATCCCCTGGGAGGGTTTGGTCAGCTCTTGGTTGAGGATCATGGAGGCAGGTTAGGTTAGTATCTACAGTGCTGAGTTTTGTTACCCATGTTATAGGTTCCAGCAATATATCAGAGTCTTTAGTTGAGTCAGGACCTGGAGGTTCCTATCCTGGGGGAAGTAGGATCCCTGTGTGTGGCTGTCTTTGGAGTTATAAACACATCCAGCAAGAATAGTTGGTTACCATCTGATGGAGGAGGACATGTGAGGCATTGAGGAAGTGTCGGACCTGAGGAGGAGGTCCCTGTCACTTGGTCAGTTGATTGAAACTGTTTGGGTCTATTTGGCAGTATT